>VMBQ01000230.1:171052-325006 GCA_007657795.1 Dreissena rostriformis | reverse complement strand
AGCTCTTCCGGCCTTCGGCCAGTAGAGCTAAAAATGTGAAGTCTAGTATGGCAGTTAACACCTATATTTATACATTCTTCATTTAGAACATGATGTTAATGGAATAAACACGATTTTTAGCCTTTATATATGCAAACTACCAGGTATTGATGTCCTTACCTTTACGCCATGTCCAATGTCATCTAAAACGGAGTAGTCGATGTTTTTACGCTGGTATTTGGTTGGTTTTTCCCCCTGCTCAGGAAAGATGATGCCGTTTTTGACACCCACTGGCCGTGTTGTCGTGCGGTTGGTTGTCAGGACCCCTATTTCTCGTCGTGCAACCTTCTCTTTGTGTATATTCACAGTCTATGGGAGAGATTCCAATATCAAGGATGTGAATAATCAACTTTATATTTTCCAAATCACCAATAATATTTTAGTTATTCTTTTTACTGGCAGGTGAATGGACAAACCAGTAATAAGCCCAGTTGGTGAAATGCTTATGGAAAATTCACTTCCAAAGTTAAGCAATTACACAACATAATATTGATTTTTTTTTACAGGCCTTGTTATTCTTAACAAACCTAATGGCTGAAAAAATGTTTTTCTAGTTAACATTTTAGTACTGTGAATAAAATGTGTGTCTCGTAGTTTCAAAGCTGGGCTCATCTTTTTCTTTGTTAGCATTAGTCAGGAATGTTAACAACGAACCCTGTAATACATGTATTTTAGAGAGAGTAAACACTGCAGTAGAAAATGGAACAACTACAGATATAAACCCAACTTATAAATTTCTGTTTAATGCTCACAAGTTATTGACGGCTTTTCTTTTTGACTTCTATTTACTTAAATGCTTATTGGATTAAAGATGTTTCGTTTGACATGAGTATAGGGATTTTGACTTATTGCAATACATGTTCTCCATGTTATCAAAGATTGCTTAGCGTAAATATATGAATGTTTATTCTGAAATATCCTAGAATTATATTTATATCTAAATAGCATAGAATTATGATTATTCATGCAGGGCTTCTTTTGCCTTAAAAAAGACCGTAAAACGGACTCGATCCCAAAGCAAACGGATCCGATCCCAAACTGAAATTGTATTTTTTTTCCCAATTCCTAATTTATTTATTTTAGAAAGAAGGGTCTAATGATTATTATATCTAAATTTTATTTCATAAACATCTAACAAAGTATATGACTATAATGTATATGATTTTGTTATCTTTATTTGAATTACCGGTATAGGCCTGATGTGTCAATATTTGTTGATAAAAAAATCCCATTTTGGTCCATTTTGTCGATAAAAAATTTGCCATTTTATCTATTGAAAAAATCCCAATTTGACCCGGCTCCTTTTCCCAAAATGGCTGGAAAAACCCCTGCATGCGGTTTGATCTCGTCATTATTTAAATTTAGTTAACTCTTTAACTCAAGTTTCGTTTTGCAACTGAGATAATGAACCAGCTATGTTACACACTTGTTGCACTACCAGGAAAAAAACTTTAGGCCCCAAAGACGCATACAGTTAGTGTGATAATGATTAGTAAAGAAATATAGTGTTCTTGAAATGGTAAACTGACTTTCTTGACTTACAATTCTGACTTGGACGTTATCATTGAACAACTATTACAGTAAAATAACTGCTGAGTTGAATTATGCGAGGGAAATTTAATTTTAAGATGGAGGATCGGAGTGTAAATGAAGCGCAAAATTATTTAAATTTTATGCTATATTTGAGAACACTTGCATAAGTTGTATTACTCATTTTGCAGTTCTTGGTGTTTTGCAAGAATTCCCATAAGTTCCAAACCTTTCTGTTTTAATATATATTTTAAATCTAGGTGAAGAACAAGAATTTACATGAAAAGGATTTCAAGATGTTTGATGATATTTTTTTGAATTTGTTACTATCTTTTCTCAAGAATAAAACTAAAAGAAAACTGTTTTCTTCATTTTGCAAACTAAATTTTGGGTCAATTAAAATCTGTTTGGGCCTTTGACTTTGCTTAGAAGGCTGTCCGCTCGAATGGCCTACAGGCTAAACAATTATTTCACAGACTTTCAAATAGGTTAAAAGTATAAATTTGTGGGTCATGAGAACATACCTGAGCAAGATGGTTCACATTGGACTCCATTTCCGCCAGCTGGTTCTGCTGCAGATCCAACAGCTTGAGGAAGTTTGTGGCCAGGTTGTTGATCTGGTATGCTACACTGGCCAGGGAATGCGTCGTGAAGTTCTTAGTCTCTTCCAGGGCTTTCCGCTTGTCTTTCGCCTACAACCCACAGACGCTTGGAATGTTCAAATCATTAATATTCTGTTTTTTTTATCCAGGTAAACATTTTGACCAAGTTTCATCGAGATAAAGTCATAAATGTGGACTCTTAATTGGGAACAAGGTTTTTCTTAGATTTGACCTCATGACCTAGTTTTAGGACAAACTCAGCTTAGATATTGTCAAGATTAATATTCTGACCAAGTTCCATCAAGATTGAGTCATAAATGTGGTCTTAAGAGTGGTAATACGGTTTTTCTAACATTTGAACTAGTGATCAAGTTTTTGGATGCACATGACCCAGATTTGAACTTAGTCTAGACATTGTAAAGATAAACATTCTATTAAGTTTCATCATGATTAAGTCTTAAATGTGGCCTCTATAGTGATTACAAGGTTTCTCTAAGATTTAGCTGGCAGGGGTTTTTATCTGATTTTGGGGAAAGGGCCTGGCCTTTTTTGAGAGGAAAAAAATCGTGCGAAAAGCCGGATTTTGGGAAAAAAAATCACGCGAAACGCCGGATTTTGGGGAAAATAAGGAAAGTTTTAAAAAATCACTTTAACATATTTTACTGTTTTTAAAACAAATTCAAGGCAACAGATAATTTAATTTTGCAATATTTTGTGTTTTCTGCACTGGATCAGGTTAACTTATGTATATAAAGGTATAAAAAAATAAAAAAAATAGGGGAAAATCATTTTTTGTGAAAAATTATATCTAAATAAAAAAATACCTAGGGGAAAGGGCCGAAATTTGCGAATCTTTCAGAAGGAAAAAAACCCCTGGCTGGTGACCTAGTTTTTGCACGTATGGGACCCAAAAAGGACAAAAAACCTATAACTTATCAACATTCACATTCTGACCAGATTCAACTAATATAATTATTGACTGAACACACTAGCTTTGGAATTCTCTCAATTTGTTTGATCAGAATGTTTACCTCGTCGGCCCGAAATGTCCGATAAAATATTTTCAGGTTTTCCCATGAAATTCAAAGTATTTATAGAACGTAAAATACCATGGTAAAAACCAATAAGTAAAGCCGCTTTTGATTGGTTCAAAATCATCTTGGAGAAAATCGGGATTATCTGCCTATGTTCGATGAAGAATTTTCTTCCTGAAGTCAACAAATAAATATCAGTCATTCAGTGGTTCCCTGCATCTTTGCGATGGGTCAATATAAGTTTGTGTCAAGCCGGGCTCAGTACATTTTACCTTCATTCAACCGTTTGAATTTAGAAATGGTATCTATAATGTGGAAATATTTTAATTTCTCAAAGCCTGAAAATTCCAAACGGCATGCAGATGACGATTTGCAAACCCTGTTAGCAAGTGGAAGAAATACTAGGATAACTTCATCAGCTCCCCCCTTGTTAATTTGTTGAGTCATGGTAGACAGGAAGACCATGGTTGTCATTTACTCCAGAAAGGACATGCAAGGCCTGTCTGAAATAGTATGGGGTGGGGGAACCTGAGGACATCGACGATGACATTCACATTTTAAATAGATATGATAGTGACAGTGAATATTGTAGTGATTTTCAGGATGAGGAATTGAATGTTGACAGTATAATGTGATACTCCAAACAATATGATTTAAATTATAGACCAGTTGAATGTTATTGTTTACATTCGGGATTTTCCGCCCATGCGCACTGACTGGTTGGCAAAAAGCACTGGTTACAGCAACGTAAAACACATATACAGGGCTTTTGTTAAGTCAATAAATTGATAAATAAATCCGAAACAAACATTAAAACACCTGAATAATATTGCAATTTAGTACCAATAAATGTAAATTCATAAATTTAATTTCCCTTTATAAAAAACGAATTAGTTATTAGCATCAGAGTAAAGGTGGTCAGAAGACTAAACACTGACAATTCCACAACACAAAACTATAAATTTACTGTATTCTTTTTTATAGTAAGACCATAATAAATGATAGTGAGATTATATTTAAAAAATAATACTTTGATTATAATTTTAAGTGGTGTGGATGTGACATTCTTAATTTTTATCAGCGATCGAAAGTGTAAGAGGTGCATTGAATCAATTATAAAACAAAGCCCTAAAAAGGCCGGAATTCATACAATCTTTAAATGTTATGGTAATTTTATCTTGAATTAATTTTCGTTTCATTTTCATTGAATTGACATTATTATTAAATTTTAGCATACATATGGAAAAAAATGCATATTATGCAAATCCAACTGTCTTTTCATGTATATTGAAATTACTTTACTATAGTGATAATGAGTGATACAAATCTAGCATTGTATATATGAAACCATAAATCTATATAATATAGATGTATGGTTTCGTGTATAAAAGACTATATATTTATTTTATTTTTCGCAAGTGTANATTAACATAACAAATATTAAAATCTTGGTTTGCAAAATCTGGTCATTGTGTTTGCTGTATAAAACAACTAAATCATGGACAACCATACCATGTCAAAGACATTATCGTTTTGTACAGTGATGTATTCATTTGATTTTTCGTTCATTTGCAGTTCTTATTTCAAAGATTTTAAGATGGCAGCGTTACATCTTCTGTTTATGACATTGCTTAATTTTAAGTGCTAGCCTATAACAAAATTGAATGGCTTGGATCTTATTTTTGTAAGTTAATACATGTTAATTAGCCACAATCTAATTAATTATGCCCCCCTTCAAAGAAGAGGGGGTATAATGCTTTGCACATATTGGTCTGTCGGTCGGTCGGTCCGTCCACCAGGTGGTTTCCGGATGATAACTCAGAACGCTTAGGACGAGGATCATGAAACTTCATAGGAACATTGATCATGACTAGCAGATGACCCCTATTTAATTTGAGGTCACTAGGTCAAAGGTCAAGGTCACAGGTCAAGGTCTCAGTTACTGGAAAAAGTCAATGGTTTCCGGATGATAACTCAAGAACGCTTAGGCCTGGGATCACNTTAAAATCATGCCGGTGTGATTCACTCCCGCACTTGCTCCATTGAAAAGACCTTTTTGTTTCATAACTGTCGCCGGACGTATGACGAAGACAGTTATGTTTATCACAACTAGCAAAGACTGAAGACAAAGAAAGTTAAATAAACATAAATTAGTCTGTATTTATTTTTACATATTCCTAGTTTTGTGTTAAATTTTAATCAAAGTTTTACATATTGTTGTATTTTTGTCAGACACGAGGTCCGACAATTTCGGAAATATTATCGGACCTCGTCAAATGTTATCGGATTTGTCCTAGGTCCGACGTCTTTGCCATGGGTTGGTACAGTCAATAGGCTATTTTAGGACATTACAATGCGATATGTGACTATGTCCAGAGTACGTTTTCACGCAGTGACCTCCTCATCTTATAATTATACGATTGTGTTATGTTTTTCTGTTACACTGGGCATCACCTTATCAAACTTCATATTTTGCCACTTCCCCTGGTGAGAAACAGCCTTTACAACACGAAGAGATGCTAAAGACGTAACGAAAAACAGCAACTTAAAAATCATTTTCGGTGTTCAACGACAAAAACAACACGGAGAGCGTTAAAGTGCAAGCCACTTTTATCGAAAGAAAAGGAGGTTTTACTCCGAACTAGTTCTACTGAAGTGAACAACCCAAATATAAATATGAGTTGTTATTGTTGTACATGAAATACCCCCTGCATGCCTCTTTGTCAGAGGGAATTGATATCTCGCGGCGTCACGTATTAAAATAACTAAATAAAGGGGCAATTTGACTCCAGGTTAAAAATGCTGAAACAAAGATTGTCAAAATTGGTGTGAACAATTTAATAAAAATTACATTTATCAAGAGAATTTATTTCATGTGTAACAAGGTAAGTTTTTACAGACACAAAGGTTCAAATCAGTTATTATATGTTGTGTACATACAATCGATCTACTTGTTGTTTGTTCTCATCCTTACTTGTGTTCGTTCATGAAATTTAATCTTTTCTGAAAGAATTTCCATTTCTGAGTATTTTTGTTCAAACGAAGGTCGCGAAGATGTGCCAAGTAGAGATTTTTTTGTGGTAACCACATACCGAGCTCGTAGATTGTGTTCACTTCCCGAGTTCATTTTCAGTAAAAACAAATAACAACAACAATATAATCGTTCCTAAAGTTCATAATCTTGCAAGTTAATGTTTGATTCAGACATATTGGGTAAAATTATATTTGATAAAGTGGATGATTATCAATAAAAACGATGATTATGTCAGCCTTCTCTATGTGCGCTTATATGAATTCCACCTCTTTTTGCCAACCAGTGGGCGGAGTCTAAACTTTGCAGATGCGCCTGACGTCACCCGTCAACTGGTCTATACTTATCTAAATATCGATCGACCTATCAGCGATCGATAAATCGAGTGCGCCGGTGGTTAACGACCTGTCCGCCATTTTCTAGACAAGTCGAATGACGGACAGTAGGTATCAACACAAATAAGTTAGAGTCATTGAATTTATACCATTTCCAGAGCCGAAACGTTTTCTTCGCAAGTGCGAGTGAACGCTCCACTTAAAATTACAGAAATCCTCGTCATAGAACGTTTATTAATATTAGAAAATGGCTTATTGTTTTTGAAGCGTTTATAATTGCAAAGATTTCTAAATGTCATATTATACATATTAAACGTGAATTATATTACGTGTTTATGTAAAATAATAGAGAATTTTGGTACCCGCTTTGCGTAAATTAACGAAATCCCCNTCTAAACTTTGCAGATGCGCGTGACGTCACCCGTCAACTGGTCTATAATGATTCAAACAATATTACTGTATTTTTAATGTTTTACATTTTTTTTAATTCACAAATTTTCTTTGGACATTATAACCTTAGGTCTGACAGAAAAGACTACCCAGTCAGACCAAATGTCTGACAGAATGCTGTTGAGTTTCGTGAAGACTGAGCATTTCAAGAACTGCATGTCAACAAAACTTTAATTTGAAAGGTCTACCCCACCCACCACTTACATTCAAGTAATTTTCCTGACAATACTGAGCAACTTGCTCCAAATTGTTGAAGTTTTCTTGCAAACTTCGTCGCCCTTCTGGTATGTCATTGTCAATTAGCTGCAGTATCTCAGACATGGTTAAAATATTGAGAATTTAGGAAGTAAATAAACAATTTTGCTGTCAAAAGTTCACTTCCTTGGTACTGCAGAGTACATTTTCCAATTTGGTGTTGTTATCGACAATAGGTTAAACAACACTATACAGTACTACATGAACTTCCGCTTGAATGTATGGTTTTGCAGTTGATACGGGCAGGATCATAAACTTTCGAACAAACCGATTAAATATACACTTGTCATTATAATAAGTGATATTGTTCCGTCAAATGTCTTCTTTTTATCTGAAAAACCACAACATAAAATATATTACTGTAGGACTGAAATGAAGACATGTTATGTCTACACTATGTCATACGCCATGTATATAAAATAAAAGGTAGCCAGAAAAGCTGCCTGTGTATTAAGCTTTTGTCCTCCGATACACTTTCATACATAAGTAAATCAAAGAAACTATATCAGATCAGGGACCTATATAAACAATATAGGTCCCTGATCAGATTGAAAATACTCTACCCTTTTCACGCAGAAATAAAAACTCAGTTATATTTGTCGGTTCACTTTTGCTTAGATATCTTCTGCTTTCCACATATGGTCAGCCATTATTTTATTCGTTATGAATGTACATGGACCTATACAAACATGTCTGTAAAGGTCCCTGGAACGTACCGTCTACAAGTGTATTAATGGTTACCTATTTGGATAATTGCTAGAATTAATTAGCTTCAGTTTTGACATTAGCTTAGCAGACAAGAGTTAGATTTGTTGAACAAAATCATAGTGGTTTACTTTTTATTTCATGTATTTATATTATATAATGTATGTTTTTTTTAATTAAAAATAGTTTACATAAGGTAAAAAATAACATAAAACAATAAACAGCAATGAACTAAGTGTTCGCAATTAATGTTTATCATATTAGATTTTTTTGTGTGGAGTTTTTATTTTTATTGAAAAACTTGAAAATAAAGAACTTCAATAAAATAAATGAAACATTTCTTATACATTCCATTTATACTTATAATGTTTAAGCAAGTAAATTGTGGATGTTTACAAATATATAGCTTCAGTCTTCATCTGTCATGCGCACTGACTTGTAATGTGACTACGGGATGTTGTCAATTATAACAACTGATATCTAAAGTCGACATTTCTTACTCTATTCTTTACAAAAACAACATATGAAGCTTTGTAAATATTTTGACCATTACATCATATTTAAACATCTGAACATACTATCCTTAGAAAGTGCATTTTTACAAAATGTTCAATTAGAAAATATTGGTAAGCACTCAAAAGGAAAATAAGAAGTAACATAGCGACTCATTTTCCACCAGGTCTTGTTTATGGATTCTACAGCAAGATTTCTTAAATTACTGATTCAACTTTTCAGCATTATTTATTGCAATTGGATTACCTCCCTTAGACTGCCAATAACATCCGAAGACGAAAATGCGTCATTTATTTCTTTCGCTTCGCTTCGCTCGTTCAGTTTTGCCCAAATAAGTACATAATGCAGATATATAATTATCATATATGCATGTATAAATGGTCAAAACCGGAAACATACGCTCATATTATTTTTTTCCGCTATCTTAGTTTTGTTAAAGATAGATAATATAACTTTTGCAAAGCGAACACAGCCAAGTCCGGACTCACCCAGGTTTTCTCACTTACCTTGGATTGTCCACGCCGTTGTAAAATATATAACAAAACAGAACAGAACAGAACAGAACTTGAACAGATATGTATTACGACTTGTACATAGTACATCGTCTGTCTTAACCATATTATACTATTCATATCAAAAGGTCATGTGAAAAGAAAGTGATAACACAGTAATAAGTAGTGTACATACTATCAAACATAATACAAGATAGTAGTGTCAAACAAAATAATCGCATTTTTACAAAGTATTTATGTGTCAGGGTGGCAATCCCTATTCTGCTTGTAATAATTATGGAAAAAAACTAAAATAAAAATTGATTATTAAACGTATATCATTATTATCAGCAGTAGTAAAAGCAGCAGCAGTAGCAGTAGCGGTAGCGGCAGCAGAAGCAGCAGCAGCAGCAGTACAAGTAGCAGTTACAGTAGCGGTAGCAGTAGCAGCAGCAGCAGGAGTAGCAGAAGCATCCCCAGTAGCAGTAGCAGCAGCAGTAGCAGCAGCCGCTGTAACAGTAGTAGCAGCAGCAGCAGTAGCAGTAGAAGTAGCAGTTGCAGTAGCAATAGCAGTAGCAGTAAATGTAGCAGTAGATGTAGCAGTAGCATTAGCAGTAGTAATAACAATATCAGTAGCAGTAGCAGTAGTAGTAGTAGTAGTAGAAGTAGTAGTAGTAGTGGTAGTAGTAGTAGTAGTACACGCAGCATCATCATCAGCAGCAGCAGTAAATGTAGTAGTAGTTGTAGTAGTAGTAGTAGTAGTAGTAGAAGTAGTAGTAGTAGTAGTAGAAGTAGTAGTACTAGTAGTTGTAGTAGTAGTAGAAGTAGTAGTTGTAGTAGTTGTAGCAGAAGTAGTAGTTGTAGTAGTTGTAGCAGTAGTAGTAGTATCAGTATCAGTAGTAGAAGTAGTAGCAGAAGCAGTAGTAGCAGTAGCAGCAGTAGCAGCAGAAGCAGCAGTAGCAGAAGCAGCAGCAGTAGTAGTAGAAGCAGTAGCCTTTCCTAAAATGTTGGAATGTTTAATTTATTTCTAAAATCTATTCGTTCATGTGTATGCATACATCAGCAGTCTTTGTTCTGGCATGGGTTAGTACAATCTAATTTACCTTATAAATATAATATAAACAAAAAGCTGAAAACACGTCATAAAGACCACACAATCGCCGGGTCATGTTATCTCGTGATCTTTTCTTAATCTGCGCTCACCAGCAGTTCAATTCGGTTGACCTTCCCCAAATAATGATTCTCTACAAGGTATTCCATGGATAGTGTTTTTCCGCCTAAAGCCTTCACACTAATAGGACTGTAAGTAGAACAAGAGATGTGTTTGTCAGAAACACAATGCCCCCTAATGCACCGCTTTGAGTGTTTTTTTTTACCTTTGACCTTGAAGGATGATCTTGACATTGACCTTTCACCACTCAAAATGTGCAGCTCCATGAGATGCACATGAATGCCAAATATGAAGTTGCTATCTTCAATATTGAAAAAATTATGACAAAACTTTAAGATTTCTTTTACGTACTTTCAGTGTTGATAACTGATACAATAAACAATAATATTACTAAAACAAAAATATAGTCAACATACGTTAAATGCGAGTGTAGTAAAGCTGGAAAAGGGTACTANATATATATATATATATATATATATATATTGTATACGCTAGCGTGCTAATCTTATATTCAAATCGTATGTAGATGTATTGGTATCCTAATTTATCATAAAATGTGCCAAATAAACAAAATCGCTCGATCATATCAATGTTTTTACAATAATCTGGCACTCTCTTGCAATGTTTATCAAAATTGCTACACAATCAAGGACATATGGCGACGCCCTGTCTTGCATACGTACCGAAATGCTAAATATCAGAATAATATTGGAACAATTTACCGACACGTCGGCCTCACACAAGGGGTATTCAATTAACAATCAGTCATCGATCTAGTGGCGTTAATCGTTGCAATTAGCTAGATAGTAAGGTCAATTAGTGATTGTTTTTATCACGCAAACTGTCAAAAGCCTTTTCACGATCACATATCAGAAATGGTTTTATGTTTCAGTTCATTCATTTGGTCTCATGAATGAAAACGTCCTCGAGGTAGTAAACTTATTCACTCGCATTAACAGATTTAAAGCGCTAATGAATTATTATATCCAATTGTTCATACATGCGTGTGTTATAGTATTATAGTATCACTCACTGAAAGCGTGTAGCGGTTATAAAAGGAACGCGACCTTTGCGTTGGTTTAAACACTTTAAATGTTTAACATTAGAAAACAATGTTTCATAAAAGGACCATCTTTATGTTAAACATTTTGAGTTTAGCTGACTAGAAAGACTGTTACGTAAAATGTGACCGCATTTTTTCTGACCAAAATTATAACATTTTTAAATAGAGAAAACGCATTTATATTCGATCGTGGCTTTATAGAAACCAGTAACATAGACACACAGACATGAAAACCACGTATCCATCATAAATAAAATGCTTAAGTGTAGACCACATTTTTAATTAAAATTATCAAAATAATCATAAAACAGGACATTTTAATTATAATATATTAGACCAGAATTTATGAAAAAGTCCTTTCATGACATTGATGTTTTGCAATTTGAATGATGAGTATATATATATATCAAATAGAATAATGTCAATATTATAATTGCAGCCCTTAAACGATAATTTGTATTTCAGATAAGACATCAAGTTTACACTCGTTAGTAGCAACAAACAAAGACTTTTAAATGCATTCTCTTCGATCACAAAACCAAACGTATGCCCATAATCTCGCAGAGAGCCATACACGTACATTTACCCACCACAACGAATGCGAGCGGTACTTATTGTTTATCGAGCCGATGCGATGAACCACAGAGTTACAGTGTTTCAAACTCTTGATCCCACAGATCCGTTTGTGACTTTGTTTTAGAAGTCAGTTAATTAGATTATATGGTAGCTTCACACCGCACAGGGTATCAAAGTAATTCTTCACGTGGGGCTTTGAAATGAACGAAAACAGGAATATAATATCCACTACATGGGGTAGGTCTCAACTCGCCACCACAAAGAGACAGCCGACAGGCCGGGTGATTTATGAGGCGGCCCTGCCTCCAGGCGTAAACAGTTGCACTACAAACCGTATCAAGAGTTGCCAAAGACCTTTGTAGATCAGCATTTGTTCAGTTCAAATGTAGACTATATTGATACAAGAGGCAACATGCATAGCTATTCCGTGTGAACCGTACGCTATGTTTGTGTTTATTCCAAGTTTGTATAGAAGACAACTATTTGAAAGGCAATGAAAGGTCAAGGCAGACAATTGAAACACTTGTTTCAGTTTGTTTAATTGTACATTGGAATGACGTACGAGCTCATATAAAATGCGGGTACTACTACAAATCAAACAATAGTGAAATCCTTTGATTAATGAACCCATTATTAATTATTTTTATATCAAGTCTTGCGGTATATTTATTGTCCTGTAATGTGTATGAAATAGACCACTTTTCTTAAAGAGTTGCCAGCGGCTGGTTACAAAAATTCCTTTCCTCATAATATTTATGGAATTAAAATTTGCTTATATTCCGACATTGAAAGCCGTAATGCATAAATATAATGTTAGCTGCACTAAGCAATTACCTTCCACGACACAGAAGATAAACGTATTGTGATTATGTAAACTGATATTATTGTATGAAGGTTGTTCAATCCTTTAGTAATCCTAAAAATCTGTGTGACTGAACCGCAGCTCACTGCCGGGTGAGTTAAGTGCATATTAAAATTTGTAAAAAAAAAAAATCACGTTACCCCCAACTTGGTAAAGGTGGGGTGATTGTACAGCCTTTGACAAGATGTGTTTGATACTGTCCAACGTCCACAAGAAGATGTTTAGACCTTTATGAAGATTGATATTAAACTTCTTTATTTCTAGAGCCTATACACCGACATCTTTAATCTAGGCGTTGACCGGCAGTAGATTTATTCGCTAAGCTGTAGCCAAATAGTAAATATGATGCGATACGTTTACTCATTACTGACAATGTCACCTTGAGGTCAATATAAAGGGTAAGATTGAATCATCGATTGACAAGGCGGTAATGTTGCGGGGGTAAAATACATCCAAGATATATTTATAAGAGCGATGAAATGCTGTGATTGTCTTTAGCGATATGTCAAATTATGGCACGTGTCTATTTTGCAAAAATTTCGAAAACAATGCGGGGATCAAATAGATTCATTGTATTAATTAGATTTGACTATAAATAACGAGTATTGACAAATACCAATTATTGGTTGTGCATTCAAACGTCAGCTTCGAACATTAAAATTATTTAAGGAATTTAACAAATATTTCGGTTTAAGACGAAGAACCTCACCATTAAAAACATGTCATATTTTTGACAAATGAGACTGAACTGGACTAGTATGACAGGTAAGGTCATTAAAATGTTAACGAGAATATCAGGCTATAATATCATGGATATGAGAAACACGCCTTAGTATTTTATTTACAATTCATCGTTATCAAGTTGAATGCAGGTAGGTTGATTTTGCCTACCATTTATCATTGTTTTTATGGCCCTGGTAGGGTGGCATTTAGCAGTCACACTGTCCGTCCGTCCGTCTGTCCTCATGTCCGTCTGCCCGTCCGTCTGCCGTCCGTTCGGCATCAGTTTCCAGAGGATTTTTCCTAAACGCTTTCAGATATTAACACGATTTTTTTAATGTGAATATATCTTCATAACTTCGAGTTTCGTTCCTGTCTTTTGATTTTTGGCGAAGTTACGGGCCTTGGACTTAGGAATTTTCGTAAAAATACAACTTTTCCGGATTTTTTCCGAATTTTTTTAGATACTTACTTTATTTTTGGTGTGTGGGTTTACCTACATGACTTATAGATCAAGTTCAAGTTTCGCTCCGGTCCATGTTTTTTTGATGTAGTAATTGCCCTTGGACTTAACAAATTTCCGTAAAATAGCAGCTTTGCGGCTTCAAAGCGCAGTAGGGGGAATTGTGTTTCACAAACACAGCTCTTGTTTTATTATCTCTGCATGTTAGTTCACGATATGTTTGAATGCAATCGGTGCTGTTCTCAAACCATAATAATCAGCTTCGTATAATAGGCATTTTTCAATATAGTTATCAATGGTCCCAAAATAAATCATATCTGCCTCATTTGCAAATAACCTTCTGTTTCGAATATATCTGCTCTAATTGCCAACAATATGCTTCAAATTAATACGTAATATCTTGCAACATTCTCCATTCTTTGGAACATTCTGATGAATTGTTTGCGACGTAGCATGACTCATATTAAGCAAAGTAATATATCAACGCATGCGTATCAGATCTGTCAATAGAAGTTCCTATTACCGCCCTCGCTATCCCATATTTCATTGCAACGCACCACCCGACAGTGCCAACCGGACACATTGTGAGACCCCATCGATGACTTATTATAGCCACTGTTCTTGTAACACCTGAAACTCTTCGTTATTAAAGGAATTTGATCGCAGTTTGTAAAAATGACAATTTTCCAACATTTTTTTGTCACAGATTAGTTTTAAACATATTTATTTAAGCTCGATTGCATCGACAGCCTAAGGCTTAGTTGAAACGCTCTCGAGTCCGTTTTTTTTCTGGAACTTTAACCAGTACTTGGTGTCTTTGGGGGAGATTTAAAGAACGCTCCCACTCTTGGGTTCGAACTCATGACCTCCCAATCGCTAGGCGGACACAATATCCACCATATCACAGATTCACAAAATAAATGAACAATATACATCAGTGAGCGAAATAACATGAATGACATAGAATCATACTGAAAATACAATTTTGTTTACGAATAATCATCGCAAGAAATCGATAAAATTATAAAGCATTAAAAAATTTGGACAGTTCTGTTGTTTTCGTTATATGTGATGACATAACGTGGTTCCCGTATATAAAGTATAAAGTATGCCAACCTTTGTAGATGCACAGATGGCCGAGTGGTATCGGTGCTAAATTTTAAATATTAAGGTCAGTGGTTCGAGTCCCGGTTCGTTAAACTTTTTTTCTTTCTTTAATTTCTTCTTGTTTTATACTCGGTCTCTTTTATTCCGATATTTGCATTTATCAATTTAAAACATATACGCACACACTTCAAAACTTGTAAAAATCTGTGAAACAGTCCCTTTAAGTTGTATGTTTTGACTGCATTTGCAGACAGATAACACAAACAAGACAGGTTATCGGTCGCAATCTAAGACCAATGTATTGTTTTATTTCATTCCTCTAGAAAGCAAAACATGCAATTCAGCAATCGATCAAGATATTTAATTGAGTTATTGCCTGCGTGCACCAACTGTGTGATTTAATAATTATCTAATTACCGCTTGTGTGGGGGTCTTTTTATCAGGTCAATTGTACGACGAGAAAACGAGACCGTTTGCGTTCACAAAACTGCTTTCTCATTAACACGTCATATCTCTAACGCTCCTATTTTGTAAAGCTAGCACTGATTACATTGTATATATCAATTGCTAGTTTTTGCTTTGATTTACGACCAAAGGATTTAATTCTTACAAAATTTGGTTTCCTATTAATTACAGTCACACTTTTTAATGGCCATATCCCTTACAACTCTACACCGGCGAAGTCTTAACGTAATATTTACTACAAAGTAAATATATTTTAAGTATATATANAAATATATATTCTAAAATATGTGACGTACACAAATTTGTACGAGTAAAACTTCAGTGCATCAGCAGCAGAACAACCATACTATAGCAGTTGTCCTTTTCTTACGGCAAGTGAGCAATTGCCAAACAGTGTGTCACATTGCGCAAAGGCACCAGACATAGCACAAAACACGCCATAAACACGGAATATTTATCAAAGCTGGGTCACAAAGCTTTGAGGGATTAAACAGGTTTTACGAAATAAAACGTATTGCATATGAAGTAAGACTCGACATCACCGAAATTTCAAAGTTAAGTTGAGTTGTTGTAAGTGCAAATCTTCCAATATGAAATACGTACATTTATAGTTAAAAAAATGAGACCGAAAAAAATCAGAAGCGTTTGTTTAAAAAATCTATTAGTTCTCTTCATTTAATCGTTATAAGTATTACAAATAGGTGTCATTTTCTTGACATTATAGTAAGTAAAGTACATTTGCCTACGGAGAGGAAGGGAGGATGTTCGAGTCCCGCGCAGGGATTGCGCCGGTTAGTTTAGTTTAAAGCCAGCTATTTATTTTAGCTCCATTGCATCGGAAGCATTTGGCTTATTGAAATGCTCTCGAGACGATTCCTGGGACTAAGAACCAGTTGAGGATATTTAAACAACGTTCTCACAGTGGGGATCGAACCTATGACCGTTTGGTTGCTAGGCAGACACCATATCCACTACGCCACGACAGCCTATAATTGTTCATTCCTTACCACAAGGTCAAGAAAATGACAACTATTTTGAATACTAAAGCGATTAATCTAGATTATGTGTTACCAACCGGCTTTCATATAATATAGATTTATAGGTTTCGATTGTTTTCATGTCAAGCTCGCAGTACTAAAGGATAGGCATCGCTATGAATAGTTGGTTTCAGTAACGTCCCAATCACCAGCCATAAATCGCTAGGAATGACGCTACAACAACCCAAAAACCCAAAACGTGTAGTCTCGGCACCTTAACACCTAATAAATAATAACACGGGGAGCGTTCATTGACATGTAAAACCACAGGGGTGCAATGTGTTATGAATGTGGACCGCATGTTGAACTGATTTGTGACCCGTGTAAACTCAATGTCCCGCGCACCCCTGCGTTGGTAGTGTCGGGTTACATACCTTGAAATGTGAGTATTCGACTGGTAAGGACTGGAGGTGGAGTCGTTTAGTGGGCGTGTACGAGAATACTGTGTGAAACGCATAGCTACGCCTTCAATTTGGATCGTGTTTCATTTCAATTTGAACGCGATAATTTTAATTACGGTTTGAAGAATGTATTATTTTTTAAATATGTTACCAATGCTAAAAATCTACAAATATTGTGGTAATATTTTAGACTTGAGTTTGTTGGAACTGAACTTATCTTAGTGCCTAAAACATGAGTACTTTCCGTCGTGATGTTTCACGAACTAAACAACTTCATTTCGATTGTATGTATTATTCTCCGCTGAAATAAGTTCCGCTAATAAATATTTAACTAGTTTGTATAAATATGCATTTAACGGAGCTGATTATTTTTAGTAAAGGTTGTTATGCCTCTGCTGCAGTTCTTCGACTTTTTTCTATTTTTAGTCTTTTTATGTCATACCTTTAAGCGGAGTCGCGTAACTATTGATTCACTTCTATTTAGCACAATCTGCGTTTATGTCTTCAATTAGACTCAAAGATCTCCATTTATCTTTAAACAAATTATTCATAGCAAATCGAATCTTAAAGAAGGCTTCTACAAATTACATTTGCTAAATACAGCTCACTCTTGTTCATAAATAGAACCTTAACTGATGAGCAATTTCACACAATTAAACTTCAATTAAGATACGAGCCACTTTCAAAAATCAGCATGTCGCGTGCGAACAGTCATTATCTTTCGACCAGACGACCGTTTCATGTTTAAATGGCTTTCGTCTTCAACATTGATTATCGACTGCTATATTGATGTAAATCTTAAAAGCATCCCGCTAGACAACATAGTAAAACAATTAAAACCTCTATAACGCTCAAAATCAACCAAAATGTCGTAAACTATTTCGTAAAATAAAGTTAACACATAGACATTCGATGTTCCTTAAAGCAATAGCCAAAATTTCAACGCTAGATGTAATCTGGTAACATAGATTTAACAAGATATAAAATGTCCGTTTTTATTTGTTTGTGACACAATATATTCCATTTTAATTTCCCGCAACGATATCTATTCATACGACAGACGAACACTAAATTGGTACATGAACACGTGTTGAATATATTGTACCACAATAAATAAAAAAGAGCATTTTGTATGTTGTTAAATCTAGGTTACCAGACCACATTTAGCAATGAAATTTTGGCTATCGCTATAAGGAACACTGATTGTTTATGTGTTAACTTTATTTTACGAAATAGTTTACCAAATTTCGTTGATTTTGATCGTTATAGAGGCTTTAAATAGCTAGTATTTTATTTATAGATTACCAACTATATTTCATGAGCATAGATGTTGAACATTGATATTGTCAATGCCACCATGCAATATTTTTAGCTAAACGCATGTAAAAGCATAACTCTGACGCTGATCCGAATGTGAATGTAAAATGTTATTGTTTTTGCTCCACTTTCGGTTCTTAAAATATATATCGGATAACTTATCATAGGCATGATACATACCTTCTAAAAATGGTGTTTTCTATTGTTACAGGAGCGCGATTTGGTGACATCTGCCATTTAAGGTAAAAATATAATAAAAAGTGATACTTAAGCTGCAGCAGAAGAAGAAAAATCTTACTGAAGCACTTGCTCCTTTATATATGACAAGAAACCTTTTGTCAAACTGTGCTACACAGCACAAAAGCACCAAACTCAAAACACGAATACGCCTTGAACTGGGGTCACCGCCTTGGAATGGTCAATGCAAATCACAGAGGGATGTTTGGTCGGTAAAAAGACAACTTCTGGAACTACCACCCCCTAGTATTTCAATTACAAAATTCTCATTTAATTTGTACTGGAAAATCATCGTAATGCATGCTAGCAAACTCAGTTTTGCTATTTCGTAACAATGATTCATAACCGTATTAATTTGGCCATAAATAAAGTATGATTAAATTATGTATACGAACTAAAATGACACTTACATGGTTTAATTAATTCTCTTTTTATATGTTTAATCGTTGCATTTTTTTCCAACCATTAATACCATACACAATCAAAACAAAAACTGTATTGTTTCACAGAGGTAGACAACTGCCGCGTCATTCTTTAGAACAGACGGATTAATTTAATAAATATATATATACTTTTTATCAAAAAGACAAGTAACACGTGTCAATCAGTTCAGTAAGGCCCTTTATGATTAAACCCAAATCCAAATAACAAAAAAATATGCGGAAATATCAAGCGATTGCAAGTCATTGCTACGCAAATCCGTGAAATCAACAGTTTCACTTCGTGTGAAAATAAAATTGATAATTATTGTCTTCAGTGATTTCATTTTCATTAATTAAGCGTTCGTTAAACCGTACAATCACACTTAAAACAACGTTACCTTGTTGCCTCTGTCATTGCCCATCAAGCAAGCCTCTCACGGAAGTGCAAGAAGTCATCGGGGCATGTCTATCATCATCCAACCGCGGCTTATGTTTCAAAGCAATATAACGTCTGCAAGCAGGCGGGTAGGCTAAGGACTAATTAAAGAACGACTCCAGAATTAAAGATCTTTGCATCGGAAATAAGTGATTTACTTTGTTTATATTTTTAATCATACAAAGCACTGCTTGACTTATAAGGGAGTGGACGAGGGTATGCCAGCATGCATTTAACGGAACCACGGCGAAATTGCTTACCGATGACAATTATTACACTTCGTTCTGCCAATTTAAACTGCACATATGTATAATATATGTATAGTTCCTGGTAGACTAATTATTGCCTTAAATATATATTTTATATACCTTATTCCCAGATTTATGAACGTACGTATCACAATCGACCTTTAAACACATTGGTGCATTTAAGGTTTAACGATTCATATAGAAAAAATAACGGGTTATTGCCCTATCGCTGTGTCATTTATCAGGTGAGACTTTAAAAATGGTGATGCTTGCCGAGTTATGTTTTTATTGCTACCGAGCTCGATATATCACAAACCGATAAAGAAGTAATCTGTTTTTCTTTGAATCACACTTCCATTCTTGAAGAAATAATAATATTAAATCGCTACGACTGTGTATTTTTTGCGGGAACGATTATGTTTTATGACGTATGATGTGTATTCATGACCTCATGAGCAATTGCGCTTAATGTTTGTAAATTAGTTTTTAGCTGTTGATGTGTTTTTTGTGTGTCTACATTATAAATAATAATTATATTTATAAATAAATTATTTGCATCTCCCCTGTCTAACGTTTTTACGTGTTTTGAATAAATCATCAGATTAGCATACGGAAATACATTTGAGTTCATTGACATTCACAGTCTTGCATGTCATATTTATAAGATTAAAAACTGTTCGAGTATATTCTTCTCTGTAACTTATGTCAACAGTTAATCATTAGCACCCATGATTGCCACATAAAAAAGTAATTAAACACATACGTTTCAATTTTGACTAAACTTAAATGAAATTTTGAATATCATTATGACTCTATATAATGCTATTGACGTGAACATGCTTATTTTGTGACAAAACTTGATCTCATGGGCTATTTCTGTGTTTGTAATATGATGTCACTTTCATGATTTAGTGTTTAAGCACTGTCTTTTATTTATTACTCTAGCAAATTACGGAAACGGCTGTACGAAAGGAAATTCATATTTAGTGGTTGACATTTAATCATCCAGGTAATTCTCGACATATATTGCACCATGAACAAGCTAGATTGTGTAGAGCCCGCTGTTAAGAATGCCATCAATGTGAATGTTCTTGACCTTTGAAAACGTGATACAGGTCTGACATGCAACATTTCCTCTGGAAACGGCGAATCTGTAAGGTATGTTATTCAAAAATTGCCATTGACCTTTGAGCGAAGGACCCACGTCCTTTTGAATGCTAAGAGCGACCGTGATCTAAAAGCCATACATATGGGTCTTACACGGGACACGCAGTGTCCACATCATTGTGACAACTAAATCTAGCTGTCCGCGAGTGGGCTCGACAAAAAAGATCAAATAATTCTTTCGTCATATATCGTCGATGTACCTATTATCGAACAGTACCTGTTATCGGACGTTTTGTTTTGGTTCTGTATGCGCATGCGCAAAAGTGCGCATGACGTCACATCCATAAACAAATCGTCGTACACGAAGTCCATGACCTACTTGCCTACTTAGCTTGAAACAAATGCGCCGAAAACAGGTAAAAGGAATGCATTTATNACAGATCCGTTGATTGAACAAAAACTAAGGAAAAGAGCTGAAACAACAAATGAACTGAAAAACAAGCAACAAACTGAACAATCAAACAAACATTCAAAGCTGAAGGCTACAAAAACAACAGTTTCACAAACAAAGAACAAACAACTGAAAAAGAACCAATCAACAAAACAACACACTTACCCAGAGCCTGGACCCTCCCATCTGAACACTGATGTTGAATCGTCTGAGGATGAAGATGATGATGAAGTTGTTGCGTCCGCTTTCAGCCAGCAGAACTTGCAAACTGTGTATCCTTGATATTTGTGAAGTGGGCCAAGTGTGACTTTGATAACTGTAGCCACTGGGTGCACTTGCAGTTCTGCACAGCCACAAATGTTGTCAGAAGAAATGACCTGTTCTATTGTCCTTGCCACAATATTGCAGAGGAATAGACTTATTGTTTTTTTGTGTTCAAAGCTACATACTTTTCTAGTTTTGTTTATGTTCAAGTTTCAATAGTAAATATTCAGTTTCATGTCTGTTTATATTCACTGGAGTAGTATTTATGAACTGTCCGGTAATAGGACATGTTTACATCGGCCGCCATTTTGTTTTGTCTGCTAGAGGTGACAACAGCCAGGGAATCATTGTTATGAATTCTTGAATGATATTTGCTGGAAAACTTTACAGATAAGTTATTAAATTATTGAACTGTTAGTCAGTTGTTAAAAAAAATTGTTTTTGTTATTTTAAGTGCTTGAAATTTTAACTTAATTTCTTAGGTGTTCGATAACTGGTTCGTCAACCATATAGCATGGTAGAGTGTAGTTCATTCAATCACACATCAGTCGGGAGGAAGGGGTTGGGTGAGGGCGTTGATTAAATCAAAATACACAACTTGATTTAATTATATTTCATTTATAGCAGTGACCACTTTGCAAAGATACAATATGTACCATTTATGGTTTGTCGATAACTGGCTGCGATTAGCTAATGATCTATACATATATAGCTATATTTGCGCCTCGCTCTGTGAAAAGGGGGTTGCATGCATGTGCGTAAAATGTCATCCCAAATTAGCCTATGCAGTCCGCACAGGCTTATAATGGACGACACTTTCCGCCCAAACTGGATTTTCGTCAAGACAAGTATTCATTAAAACGAAAAATACAGTAAAAGCGAAAGGTTTACGAACATGCATTAAAACCCCTTCAGACAGAGCTAGGCTTATTTAGATTGACTTTAATAAGGGAATATATTAAGGACATGCGTTAGAAGGATCATCATCCAAATGAAAGCAAAGATCGTATATCTGCCATGATTTAATGCATCCCAACAAGATTGAACTGTCATGATTTTTTTGATTGAACAAGTTAGTGAAGTTATTGTTTTCTTTATCAACAGCTATCATAGTGTTAATTTGTTTGCGTGTGTTCGTTTCAAAATTCTGCAATGGGTCCAGGTAATATTCAGCAATGGAAACTGTAACACATATCTTCAAAATTGCCGTAGTATTTGATTCGAATTAAACCACGAATGACGAAAAAAGAAAAGTTCTAAAATACCGTATTTTTTTTACAATTATTTGTTTATATTTATTTAAATATCACGACTGGTATATAACATTACTTGATTTTTTTTTNGCGAAATTTTATTACCGAACATACTGAAAATATTAACTTTTTTCAAGTAATGTAATATACCAGTCGTGATATTTTAATCAATATAAACTAATAATTGTAAAAAAATACGGTATTTTAGAACTTTTCTTTTTTCGTCATTCGTGGTTTGCAGTCCCTTTAAATACAAATTGATGGGATAACAATTCACGAAATCAACATTAAGTTATAATGATTCATTGCTTTTTTTAGTTTTCAACAAATAAGTGTCAATTTATTATGTTAAAAGTATGCTAAAATGTGACATATCAAATAATTAATTAGTAGTCGTATGTAAAGCATGTGACAGTTGTAATAAATAATGTGTCCTTGAATGAAAAACATTTGCTAACCTTAATCCGAAAACACGGTAACTAGACAGAGACAAGAATAATTGTATTGTTCAACAATGTCGCACTGACATTGAACATTGTAATTGAATGTTTCATCGGTTTGTAAATCAGAGGGATTTGTTTTACCCATTTATGCCGAGTGGACTCTCCAATCCTTCTAAATTGGATCAATTTATTTCCAAAATTAGGGATGTCTAGTATATTTATTTCTATATTTAGAATATTTCTTATAGAAAAATTATAGAAAGATTTCTTTAAGCAAACAGCGCAGACCCTGATGAGACGCCGCATCATGCGGCGTCTCATCTGGGTCTTCGCTGTTTGCAAAGGCCTTTTTTTCTAGACGCTAGGCATACATGGGTTAATCAATGTGCAAGCTTTCGGTAGCTTACATTAAAAACAACAGACTGCAAATAACAATAGATTTTGCATCATCACTTATCCTTTAAGGACACAATAACAGTCCATATTCACCAAAGCACGGATTACAAAAATGCGGAAATACCAGGCTATTGCATGTCATTTTAATGCAAAATTAACATTGCTGGAGTAAGTTAATTGTTATAAGCGTTTGTTAAACAGTAAAAACTCGTAAAACAGCAAAATCGTGTTGCTTGTGCCGTAGCATATCTACACTGACTTAATACACAGAAGAGAGAGAAAACCCATACAGTAAAAACGGTTATAATTTATCAGCAAAGTTCTGGACAAAGTTATGTCATCGTGGTCAGAGAAGAATATAAATTATGAGAGTTGTCTAAAAAATAAATATGTGTGTGATACCAATATTGAACACATTAATCCATTTGCTCTACTTTATTCATGCAGCCTGGTTTGACACAGTCAATATACTAAGTTTTTTTATAAATAACAAAGGGATTGTTTTGTTCGTTAATCGTTTATACTGATTATATTTTATTATTTTAATCTTGATAGAATCTGCAGCATATTTCATGAATGAAACTTAATTGCTATTGATGTACAGTAATTATATAATTGAAAATGTGAAACTGCTTACCTATATAACGCGCACTGGTTTTATCTTAAGTGAATCGGCTAGAGCCTAGATACTACTAATACAATTGAAATTCGTTAATTTGGCAAAATATATCTTAATTTAAAACTCATTTCCCTTTATTAAGATGCCTTTAGTCTAAATGGGGCGATTGATAAGTCATACGATTAACCGACCGAAGGATAATATACAAAAAAATAATAGTAACGCCTGTTATCCGTTGACATCTATTTTTCACATGATTTATTCTTCGCCGTGGTGTTAATGTTGTGTCAACTTTTAATTATATACCAGATTGTCAGGTCCGGCCATAAAATTTCAATTAAACATTTTATAACAAAGACGCTTGGAACATGATTTCGTGTAATAACAATTCCTTTGAATTTTATAGATTGGAACAATTATAGTATATCAAAATGACGTGTTGGTATGTTTATTGAAAATGTGTCTCCTTAACCAGTTCCAAAAAGTAATAAACCCCCTCATAAATAGCCACAGAAAAATATAGAAAAAACCCATAAATTAATGTAATTGAAAATGAACCGGTGCACAAAGTTCATAACAATGCCATATATTGGTAAGTTTTCTGTGTTTGAGATGGCTGAAGGGAGTGAAGATATACTGTTTAAACGTACATATTGTGTGTGTATTTTATTATATCCTGCGGTGATAGTGCTTTGCTGTTGTTTTTCTTTAACAGCGAATTACTTCCAACAGTGCGATATTCTGTAAACAAATTGACCGCCGTAATTTTGTACACTACTTTCATTCCATTAGCTAAATAAGTAGCCAAGCCGGGCAAATTCCAACACGGACCATATTACTCATGAATTGAAATTATTCTATGCGTCACACTGACCAAAGCCTACTTACAACTTTCAATTAGCCTTAATCTTCGCAAATTATGCTGATTAGTTTATTTGCAGCTCATGAAACTATTTAAAGCACCGCGTTATCTCAAAGCTAGATACATATATACGCACTAATCAGTACGAATATCATGAAAGAATTCATGATGAAGGAGGCATCTTATATCCAAAATGTAAGCCAAGGTCGTGTAGATGGATACGTTTAATGGACACGAGTCTCGCTCTGTGAAAATGGGGTTAAATGCATGTGCACAGGCTAATCAGGGAAGAAACTTTCCGTCTAAACTTGATGTTCGTAAAGAATAGTATTCCTTTAAAAGAAACATACAATAAAAGCGGATTTTTCTTAACGCACATGCATTTAACCTTTTTTTTCACAGAGCGCGGCCCATTTAACCCTTTTAGCGCTGGAACCGAATTTTAAAGGCCTTTGCAAACAGTTTGGATCCAGATGAGACGCCACAGAACGTGGCGTCTCCTCAGGATCCAAACTGTTTGCTATTCTGATAGTGGTCTTTGAAAAAAAGTGAAGAAAATGATGATTTTAGAAATTCAGCAGACAACATTTTAGCAGACGAAAAATTTCCCAGCATGCAAAGGGTTAATGACCATGTATTCATACGATTGCCGGGTAAAAAACAGATCATTTGATGCACACATTTGTTATTTATTTTATTATTTCTTTAAGAACAGGTAGGTTACTAGAAATAACCTTTCATTCTTGATTTCTTATGACAGTTGATAAACACGAGTTCTCCATGTTACCAATTATATGAAGGTTTAAAATTCGAAATATGTGTGGATACGTTTTGTTTACCTAATATTAATTAAATACTGCAACCATCAAAAGGCAAAGGTGTCAGTCAGATATTCAGATATAATTTTATATAAAAATGTCCTGTTTGAAAGACAGGTGGTTAGTGAGCGTGGGCGAATCAAAGCAAATTACATACCAATAAACCTGTCTCATTTTACCTCGCATTTAAACGTGAACAATTAACCTATGTCATCTATGTTATTATGTATTCGTGTGGTCGGCTTAATTCCTTCATGGTACGTGATGTTAATTCCTCGCATACTGCTAACATTTAGTTTCACGAGTTTTTGCATATTTTCTAAACTTACAAGCTCCGTTTTTTGTCTGCTTTGTCGTCGCTTAAAGGTGTATCAATTATACTGTTATTCTTAATGTCTGTGATCTCATCATCATTTCATTGTTTCCTGTATATTTACAAACACGTTGACCTTAATATTTTATAGATCTTTTCTCCACATTTGCGGCATTAAATGACAATATTTAAGTAATACATGTATTCTTCGGAAAATGTGCAAACTATTTTAACTTCAAGAATACAACTAGTAAGCATGTAGAACAGAACAGAACAGAACATATAGAGATTTGCAAGAAACGTATGGGCCTTTTCCCATCGAATGTGTGTGTTACAGTTTAACACGAAAAAAATCGTTATATAGCCGCTATGACTTATCTGATGTTGAAGTGTCTATTTCAGTGGCAAGACTAACAGTCTGTGTGTGAGTTTATGTGTGAGTGTGCGTGTGTGCGTGCGCGCAATTGTGTGTGTGTGCGTGCAGTGGTACGAACGTGTGTGCGGGGTTATCGAATGAAGTGATATTTGGTGGTGGAAGGAAACAAATACATTCATTGCATAATACTAGTGCATTGTACATGAATGCCATTAACAAACGTCAAGGTATACGAAACATATAATTATCTCTTTTTAAGCCATTGTATAAAATACATAGATAACTTCCTAAGCTTTCATTTATTAATAACACACGAAATGTTCATACTTGTCATATTGCGAAATATGTTCTTTTCTGATTACATGTATATAATAATGTCTGCCAGTTGCAATCAACACTGTGTGACGATAAGCGTATTTTAGCAGCATAATATCTATGTTTTTTTTATTATCAATAACATTGATAATAAGCTTTGTCATTTAAAATGTATTTGTTGCGGGAATACATGATCCACCATTGCTTATTATTTCCATCAGTAATTTTTGTTTAGCACATCCGTATAAGTGTTTTTTACAGTTCAATTACAGTTGTTTGTTTATGAAAAAAACACCTGTCCACTTTGATGGACGCTTCCTTTCCCTTCGCGTGTGAGGTCTTCATGATCGGCACAAGCTTTCTTCATTTTTCCATCACTTCCGGTGGTTACTGCTCAGCAATCCCAGTCTGGGTCCCTTTAAGTTCGTTGGGTGCCTTCCGAATATTCTTTGCCCCCCCCCTCCCGCAAATTTCGCAACATTGGGTCGCATTAAGCCTGACCTGTAATGTAAGTTTCCACCCTGTATACCCCGTCAATTTTTGTATCTCCTTTTTTTGCATTCTGTATACGGAGTTTTGTTCTAATAAAGTCCAAAATGTTGTTTTCTCAATTTACACTCATTTGTTCGGGAATTCTAAACATAATAGGTTGTTTCGCATACTTAGGCATTTTAGGTTAGTTATCTCCGCCTGAAGTCGTTATTGCTTCAAAAGGTGCGGCATTTCTGTTGTTTCTAATTTGTTCATGGTGTTAATAAGAGCATCAAACTGCTGTTTTTTATGCCACCTTTTAAAAAAAAGGGGGTATATTGTTTTTGGCCTGTCTGTCATTCTGTCTGTCATTCTGTCTGTGACTCTGTCTGAAAAAACTTTAACCTTGCTCATAACTTTTGCAATATTGAAGATAGCAACTTCATATTTGGCATGCATGTGTATCTCATGGAGCTGCACATTGTGAGTGGTGAAAGTTCAAGGTCATCCTTCAAGGTCAAAGGTAAAAAAAGAATCAAAGCGGCGCATTAGGGGGCATTGTGTTTCTGACAAACACATCTCTTGTTTGTTAGTGCATCTATAGCACTTCAACTGAAATCACAAGACTTTTATACATTCTTTATTTTCATCTATATGTAAATAATCCGCTTATCTACAATAAATTATCTATACAAATGGGAAGGCAGCAAAACATTATCAGAGATCAACGCAAATGAGTGCTATGCAACCTAAATGATATCGTGGATGAATATCCCTTTGTTCTTAAATGACCCTATTATGCTGATGTCAGGAATACATTAATTCCAAAGTATTATAGATCCCGTCCAAATATGTTTATCAAACTACATAATAGCTCTAACAAAAAGTGTTTAGAAAACTAGCAATGTTTAGTTTAAACGGCTTTAAAATATGAGTAGTTTCATTTTTTTTTCACTTAAGAAATAAAGTACAGAATAATGTAATAATTTTTGAAATTATAAAGCTACGTTTGTCAATATGTGGCCACTATGTATTTATCTATACATTCCTACGAAAACATGTTTATCGCTTGTGTTTGTAAATTGATCTTTCTTCGAATGAAGTATGTTTTGTATGTACTTAAAACTCGGGATGTTAATTTATATGTATGTTAATGACGATGAGCTCTATATGCTTAAGTCAAAATATCCTGTTCTGTTCGGTACTGTCTGTTCATGAAATAACAAAATGTGTGTAGCTATATTATAATGAAAGTTGATCCGACATAAAACGGCAATAAAAGTTTTTTTTTTGGAATTAGTTTTAGTTTTTTGCGATGAATCATGTAAATGTAAACAAACATGAGAAGTTGATATTTCCGAGTAGATTCAATTGTCTTTCAAAACTGCGAGGTATTAATTAACCTTTTTCGTATGGAAATATGCTCATTTTTCATTGTCAACAGAAATACATAAAACGTTTCACAAACAACATTCATCCTTTTCATAATTTGTACTTGCATTGGGAATAAGTCATCATGTCGAAACGCCTAAAAATTAAACGACGCGCCATTTTGCATTTCACTATTTTTAACAAAACACAAAAGAAAGGTTACACTACATGATAATATTTCCTCATATGCATACTTATATCCATCTATGTTTGGCGTTTGTTTCAGTTTTTGACTAATTTATTTTCAAAAAGCTGGATGAGAAATGTGAATGTACTCTCGTCGATATACAATAGTAATGCACATAATAAGTGTAATATATCAGCATGTGTATGTTCGTTCTTATGAGTATACACGCATGCGTGCGCGAATTCAATTGGTTGCAATCATATAAATTTCCGGCATTCCTACTAAATCGTAGTAAAACTTTACAATTAAAACTACACAACGAAGAGGAAACGTTTAGGAATGAGTTGGATAAACATACTTTTGAAAGTTAAAAACATATCTGTTCCAATTTTTTTAGGAATAAGTTATCTAATTCTGTACTGAAAACTCATGTTAAAAATGTATAATTATTACTGATGAAAAAAACAGTTGGATTATTCGCAACTAGACAATTTGAGAGTAATAACTTGATAGTTTGAATACATTTTCATCCGATTTTCAAAAAGTCTCATATAACTGCTTGAGGTCATTATATTTTATCCATATTCGAAGGTCAATCGCATTGCACATCTGGAGACATGGTCATTGATTAATCACACGGATACATGGTCATTGTTTAATCACACGGAGAAATGGTCATTGATTAATCACACGGATACATGGTCATTGATTAATCACACGGAGACATGGTCATTGTTTAATCACACGGAGACATGGTAATTGATTTATCACATGGAGACATGCTCATTGATTAATCACAAGGAGACATGGTGTTTGATAAATCACACGGAGACATGGTCATTACTCATTGAAATTAATCACAGTTGACCTTAGCTGTCGCCGTGTACGTCCAATTGTTTTCCGGATCTCTATTTTCAATAGTTTAAGTTGTTATCAAATCTTCACTAAATTTCTTCCAATAGTTGTCTAAATGTGTATTTAATCTCAAAATTGCTTATTTTATATAGAAGGCGTCCGGTGAAATAATTATACGAACGAAAATTGCAAACTATACGAATTGTGTACGGTAACGTTCAAATTTCAAATGTGTTGTTTTATTGAAATGATTGCAAGCGGTAATGACTTTAATAAATTGACTATAAAAACAGTTTTCATCTGCGTCGGAATGGCTTTCACATTGGTCGAATAGATGACATAAAACACAAAACCACCAACTCGATACAATGAAGTCGAAAAAAATAATCAGATTCCATTGAAAAAGTAAAACCAGGTTTTATCGAACCTTCGGCAAAAATTAAGCGCATGAGGAAATGTCATTGGAACCATTATTTTTTAAATATTGTATTCGCTATGTTTGCGGTGATGTATAAAGATATACGAAAACGATTACCTGTAAATTAATGGTTTTACTGGTCAAAATCGACACAATTTATTATGCTTGACTATTTTAATTGCTGAAATAACATTAAATTATGGTATTTTTTATACACTCGGACTCGCTTTAAGTTTAATTCAAATTGGTCTTGTTATTGTAGAAGAAATTTCCCAGTTAGATTTATGCATGGTCTGTAAATCTGTTGATACATATTTTTTATACTTACACAAATGCTCCCGTGTTCATTTAATAGCACCATTCTTTGTGACTTCAATGTGACAGGTTCATAAAAAAGTTATCCGGAACTATTTTCAATTGACACATGACGCACGACAACCTTCTTTCAATATGCAATCCAGACAGGCTTTAAAGGTCACATCAAAACGGGGGCTGCTTTCTAAATAAATCATTCAAAGCAAAACATGTTATGTTTTGTTAATCTCATTAACATATTTTTGGATTTCATTTTATTGTATTACTTAACTTAGCTTGTTATGACAATCATGATCATGCAATATTATATATGTATGAATAAAGTGAATTAATAACGTATGTATTCGGATGTTTCCTTTCATTGCATTATAAATCAATTGTATATATTGTAAATACAATTATTATCTTTCAAACAATATAAATTAAATTAAAACGTGTTCTTGTCTCGTGGAAAATTAAACTTTAAAAAAACTGCAGTAAAACAGTCTTTGACAATCATAGCTACGTTACTACCAGAAGATGCCAAAAGAGATAATACATCTTGAATAATCTCGAAGGATGTACTGATCTATGGTTTGTAAAAACATTCAAAACATCAAAACAAAACAAAATATTTGCATTATATGAATAACGGCGAGGAACAAACTATGGAAACCAAAACAATAAAACAAAAATAAAAATATGCATAGTATATATTAAAAGAAATCTAGGATACTAGTACACCAAAGTCGAAAACAAGAAATGAGGTTAACAGCACAACAATCAGTACATATATAAATATTTCAAAATGAAACATGTTTCCATGGTAATTATAGTAATTATTTCACCGATAATTGTATTACCAGATCCGTATTTAAATTTTAAATGTGTACGAATTGGCCCTATTGTGGACATTCTACGTCTAGTGTTGGCGTTGATGGAAGCGGAAATTCAAATCCCTTGTAAGACACTGGTCCAAACATACTCGAAGTTTGTCATTCAGTATATCATTATGGAAACTACTCATCGCTTGGTAAACGCTCGTTTGTATTGGCGCATTTCGACATTTTTATTGGCTGACTGAATGCATGCATGCAATTTCAAACAAGATCACGATTGACGCCTTAAATGAATTAATTAGATGTGAAGTTGTACGTCAAAAGAATAACAACACGACTAATAGGCTTACTAATTTCCTTCGCATGACTTAGTTGTTTTTACAAAGGCTCTTCCGTTTCCAAACAATGAATGTATTGGACTGTATAAAGCGTTTTTGTTGTTGACAACTTATTTTTTGTTATTGTATTTGGAAAATTTACATCTCTTGAATTGTGTGCATAATGATTTTGAAGTGAGACCTTAACAGACAATGATTATTCTTAAAAAATAATTACTAGTCATCAATGTTAATTTCATAATTATGTGTTCAATACGATATGTGACCCTAGTATATGATGTACATGCAATACAAGAATATCACATAAACAAAACCAAGTATTTTACAAGACATTAGGACGGGTTCATAAGTATTGACCTATTTATTAAATTTGTATTTTATAATGGCGACCATATCGTATATGGATTTGTGATAATTAAACAACTCACCAGCATTGACCCGAATGCTGCAAGAGCAACTTCATGTGTTTTTTTTTCGTTATTTTTTTTTTAGTTTTCAACACATGTTATTTTGAGATTGCAAACAAATACATAAACTGTTATGAACAATCACACAATAATGTAATGTACTAAAAATGAACAAAATAACATATGTAACACATCTGAGGTTAGCTATTTAATGCATGTAATTGTGTGCTGAAAAAACGTTTAAGGAAAAAAGAAGACATTTACCAGTGTGTATAGAAAAACAAGGATGCATATAAATGGTACTATCAGATGAAAAAGGAATATATACAAACATTAATATGTGCATATAATTATGAAGACATTTTTCAGTAAATGAAGACAAACAATCGTATATAAATTGTAAAAACAGATGCAAAATTGCATAGGGAAACAATAATAGCGTCATGTTTGATAAGATTCTGAAATCATGAGAAACACGAGTGGCGTATCATTTTTGCGTCCAAAGCACATATGATGATAAAACATCAGACCCATCATTCATTCAAAATACGAGCCCTGACACTGATTGGATTGTACATTTACAATAAATGATAGGCATTGAATTATACACAACAATAAATTGATGCATCAATTCATTATATAAACAAATAATAGATGCAAGATGTTTTCTTTAAATAAAAAACATAACATAACGATCAGGGGCCGTATTCCAGTAGCTTCTTAAGTTGAAAAAATAACTTAAGTTGAAATATTGCGCAATATTTTTTCTTATCTCCGCCATTTTTTCTTTAAACATAAGATTTCACTTAAGTTAAATTCTGGTAGCTTCATAAACTTAATAAATTTCTTAATTCGGTGTATTTTTTCTCATATATTTAAAATTAAGTTAACTTCCTTAAACTCTTAAAAGAATTTCTTAAAGAGAAATACTAAACGTATCATGTTTTGTTTTTGACATTTCAAATTTAACTTAAGATATTTATTTAAGAAATTTCTTAAACTTAAGTGAAAACTTAGAAGCTACTGGAATACGGCCCCAGGGATTGCTTAAGTGCGCGAAATGAATGTGCATGAACATGTGATTCTACTGTTAATCGCAAAACAAAATCACGTTTTGTCGGGCACATTGAACAACAATCCATATTCGGCTAGTCGGTTGTTAACCTGTATGTACGAAATGTGCAAAAACGTGCCCGTTGTAACAACATAGTGTTGGTGTGTATGCTACATTGTAAGAAGTTAATATGATACGTTCCTCCATTTGACTCATTTTGTACATGCAGTGCAAGGAAGGGGTGGCACCGAAATAGGCCACCAATGACTGTGTAAATTGTTTTTAAAATCTTTTAACTGCGCCACACCACGATTTAAAAACTGTTTATCTTGAACGACAATGCCCCAGAGAGAAGAAGAAGTTATTATTCATGAGCTGTAATACGCATTCAAATACAAATGTCATAGATGTTTTATTACCGAATTAATATGACACTACGCTCTTAAGCCATGCTCGCAAATAAAGTCAGTAAGCCGAAACCTTGACCGACTACCCATCTTGTATCGAGATTGATCCAGTTATTATTTATATAGCCCTTTCCCTCTACCTCTACGCCAAGTAAGGCAGTTACTAACATAATTATTTGCACTGCAACCGCTTAGAGATCAAATACAGTTTGTGTATGTGTCGTTGTTAGTGATTGTGTATTGTAGAAGAGCTCATTTATACGAAACTCGCTCTGTCAAAATGGTGTTTCATGCATGTGCGTAAAGTGTCGTCCAAGATTAGCATGTGTAGTCCGCACAGGCTAATCATGGACGACACTTTCCGCTTTTATAGTATTTTTTTTTAAAAGAAGACTCCTCTTGACGAAAATCCAGTTGAGGCGGAAAGTGTCGTTCCTGATACGCCTTTGCGAACTGCACATGCTAATCTTGGACAACAGTTTACGCACACTCATTTTACTCCCTTTTCAAAAGCGAGGCTCATATGTATAATAATTCAATTGGCCACGATTAAAGTCGTAATAATTTGGTGGATACGGTGTCAACTTTGCATTCGTGTTTCTCGAGTTCGATCTCCAAGATGCTTTTCAGGAGTCAAAGAAAGAGAAACAGACCCAAAATGTGACTCTATAAGCCACCAATTAACTATAAATAAAAGCGATTAAAATTGTAATGCATTTCATAACACGATTTATTAATCTTTTCTGCATATCTGTTATATTAATATAAGGTTTGAATAAAATTCTGCCTATGTTTTTGTCAAGACAAATGTGAGTCAAAATGATTAAGGATTACAAATATAATTGAAAAAAAAACATCGAATGTTGTTTTTGTATTGTCTTTTACTCATATGAAGTTAGACCTACATACATCTAGATCCAATCCAATTAAAACTCGTCACGAGCTGCTTTAATCGTATACAGTTCTAACGAATTGCTCATGATACATTGCTCATGATAAAAACAAAAGAACAAAAACAACGCTTGTGGGTGTTAACTTCCGCCAACGCTCAGACCATGAATCAATTTAAATAAAAACAAGGTTCACATCGCAATATATGTGTCATTCATCTACACATAAATTATGTATAACATGCTTGTCATAACTTAGAACGCTTTGTGCTTTCCAGGCAATGACATTTATCAAGGCATTCGTGTAAATGTCAATGAGTTTTAATTACAGTAAGAAATTTTCAATTGCATTCAATTACTGTAAAACTGTTTTGCAACTTTATAAAATGCTAAAAGTTCGAAGAAGTGTTCATAATAATGACTTTAATAGTACTTTTATAATTTTTCTTGAAGTGAAATTTCAGTACAAAAAATGCTTTAAATACCAAACACCTTTGTGCACAGTGCAAAAGGATATAATTAAGTCAATATAATATGTTATATTACCAATGGTTCATTTTTGATGTATGCAAATGTAACTGGTGTCTACGTAAATGTCAAACATGGTAAAATAAATGAGAACAATAAATGGATAATAACGTGATTATCAACAGACGTAATTTGTTTATTTCGCTTGAAAGTATTTTGTTTAGTGTAGAAATAATATTCATAGTGCTTTATTATATATATTAGATAGGTGGTTCACTATAAAACATGTTTACAGCACTCTTTATTTGCTTAAGGATTTACATTACAAGTCACATATCTAAATAGAAAATTTTGAAAGTCTCTGTTTTATATAATTACAGTTTCTTCTAACGAAGAACGTGTCTAAATTACTATTATACAGTCCAAAACTCAAGATTACACCAACAATACGAACATTTGCGAACGAGAGTAGAGCGTTTCAAAATAAACAACTGTTATGTTTCCAATTTTAGTTAAATATGTATGGAAACATATTTATATTGCAATTATAACAGCGGATTGTTCAGACTCGATGTGGATAATTTTCAAAACTCTTGTGGCATTCAAAAAGACGGTTGATGCAATCCGACAAAAAATGCGTTAAATCTGCCACATAACACTTATTGGTTTGAATGAAAGTTTATTTCAGCTTAACAATTTTACACATAACTAATACTAGATGGTTTCTTTGTTGTACTACCCATTTTCTACACAGATTGAGTATATATATATATATATATATATATAAAGCAGATTCATGAATGAAAACGCCGCATAACGATCTAAAACGTTTCATCCTTAAAAGCCATCATATGAATTATACAGCATTTTTAGATTGAATGAACATCTTTTTCTAACACTGCTTTAGTTTATACCCACTGTGTAAGCGTTTTGTCTCTACTGGACGTTTCATAGATAAATGCTTTGCAATTGAAAAAAGGGAAAACATAAAAAAGGAATTATTTGTAAAATATAATTGTTCCGCACAAACGTCATTTTTTTACAATTAGATGCACAGTTAGATATGACAAGAACATTCCTAAATAAATTGACACCTGTTGAAACGTACACTAGTCTTTTTTCATTCGTATGTCTTAAACAGGTACACAAACAAGTATGAAAATGAAGGTAGTATTTGGAGACCTATGCTTACATATTTTATTTGTGCACTATTTAAAGGAACGGTTGAAAAAAAAGCAATTATCGATAATGATCGATATAATTATTTTGCAAAATATTGATTGACCATATTTTAAACTTGGTTAATGGATGGTATACACGTTTTTGTCTCTCTTTTTTTTAACTATGTTGGATCCAACATTCTTTAAGCGGATATGCGTATCTCCAGCTTTATCCACGAATAATCTATTGCAAAAGTATTCAGTACCATTGTATTTTTATTGTGTACAGTAAAATCGATATTGATATTGTCATGTACCGGCTGGCTGATATATACTGCCACATTATCAACTAACAACAGCACACTGTTATGCCAATTCAGCCTCAAGGACTGCGATCTATCAATGCATACTAGCAACACGGAGCAAACACATAGTGCTCATTTTGAAATAAGTTTTAACAAGTTTTATCATTTTCTATTGCATCAACTGGGTTATTCTGAATATTTTTTTTATTTAATTTCCTTGTTTTTGGTTTTTTTAATGTCTGGTGCCAATTTCTTGCATTTGAATACAGTAAATGTGTCGATGCATACATTCAGAAGCCCTTTATGTGTCAGATAATCTATGACATTTGATAAATATCATAACTCAACAACCCTTGTAAATATAACCCTGTTATGTTTGTAACATTGACTGTCAATATTGTTGATTGTCCAATTTGTTCAAAGGCAGTGCACCCAGTTTAATGGTTGGTGTTTTTGTCGGTTGTGTGAAGTTGCGTGAAGTTTTTGTTACATACTGTGTACCTTTCTCTTAAAATGAATGTTGTTTTCTTAAAGGTAAGGCTTTAAGGCATTCAACTGGTTTAAATTCCGCATTCTTTGCATTGATTGTTCCAATGCGATAGGTTTCATCATTTGTATGATTAGTGTTGTGTTGAATGTGTTGTCCACATGCTTTAACTAACGGATTAGCGGAGAGTTATATGATTTATCTCCTGATAATGATTCTGCAGCTTGCACATTTCTATATTAAAAACTTTGCAAGGGAGTAGAAGTAGCTGGATACACCGGACACCTAGCACAAACGACAATACAGTGCATGTAATTTAAAGAAAATTTTAAATTGCAAAAGCACGACAACATGCTGATAGAGAACGTGTTAAACAGAACAGGAAACCACAACATGAATACCGTAACAAAAGGAAAAGGCCATCATCAGTGCGATGTGTCCTTGGACGTAAAACAGACAGTTTGTTACTGCAAAATCACGTTATTTAAATATATTTCCTTAACACGCGCGAACATCTGAATGAAACGTTACCATAAACTACATTTAAAGCCAAGAAGAGCACATTGTTAAGCTATTAAACTTCCATAAAATGGTAATTAAAACTGGTGTTACCATTATGCGTTTTATTTCACAAAATGTTCTCACATTTTAAACATTTTCCTTGTTAATTTGCACTATCATAGTTGTATTCGGGAGTGATTTATGTTTGGGTTAATGGATTCGAACTAGTTGTATACAACCATGAAATCATAGAGCATACACATATTTAGCTTTTTTATGGCAACAACTCATAAATTACATTAGATTAGCGTGTAACATACATAAACACATAAACATATTAGGTACCATATACTCAAACTATACTCTACCTTGTATTATAACATTATTTGAACGTTGTTATAGTTTTATTATGTTTAATACACATATGCGAATACACGTTTATATTTAAATTAAAAGTTATAATTATGATTAATATATTATTTCATTTGAAACTGCTAACTAAAATGCTGCGCACACATACGTTACTGTTTCATTGTTGGCCTCGACCTGCACAAGCCTATGAACGAGGTAAATAAACGTTATTTACTTAAAGGGGCCGTCCAACAGATTGGTAAATTGACAAAATTAAAAAAAAAGTTGTTCTATATTCGCAAATTTTCGCGTTTGTTATGATATTTTTGAGGAAATAGTAATACTGACCATTTACAATGCTCTTAAATATCCATTATATGCATCTTTTGACGATTTGAAAACCTCAAAATCATAAAGCGTCGTTCGACGCGAAACGATTGAATAATTTGGAAAGTTCTGTTATTATCGCTATATTTTGTAAAACTACGAGGATTGCTTATATATGGTATAAAATACGACTATCGTACATACTTGTCAGGATGGCCGAGCGGTCTAATTGGTTTTTACTCCAGGACCCCGATGGTCACTGGTTCGAGCCCTGATGAGGTTTACTTTTTTTTCCCTTTTTAAATTGTATTCTTGTTTTTTAACTGCAGATTTTTAGGTCAAATGTTTGAATTTATCAATATAGAGCATTTAATGACATGCTTCAATACATGCCAAAATCTAGTGGACAGTCCCTTTAAAAGACACCCTTAAATTTCAAAGAAAGGCGTATGTTAAATATAGAAATTAAGGTTTTTAAGTACTAATACTGGGTAAAAACGACCAAAAGCAGAAACATATTTTAATTAATGCAGGAATTCATAAGGCCTTAATTGATTTTAATTATGAGTGATATTAAGTAAAAGAACAATTTACATGCAAGCAGCAAACTTAGCCACAATATGAACAATCAAAAGACGCCTTACAACATATTATGACGTGGGCAAAATGTAAAATGTATTGGATCGGTTGCCAAAATAAAACATTAACGATAACAATTTCGCATTCTTAGATGCAAACTCACTGAAACATTTTCATACGTAATTTATGTCAATCAATAGTTAATATTTAGTGTTTTGTTTTACAGACTTTACAAAAAGCCTTTGCATGATGTATACTATGTAAAATATATTTATAATTTGTATGTATATTATATAATATGAACACGAATTGGCAGTGTTTTGTAAAGTAAATTGAAATGACTAGACAAATAAAATAGTTATGTGATGTAAATAGTTAGAAATTGCAGTCAGAACGGTACTGCTTCATGGCAATAATGACAATCTTTCAGAAAAAAAGGCAGTGCACCATTTTTGAATCATTTTGAATCAGTATTTTAGTAAATAAGAAACAATGGCAAACGTATATATATTTTTGTTACTTTGCATGTTAAATGTGATTTCTTCGGTAAGTGTATTAAAACATAATTTTAAAATAATAATAATAATGTACTTGTGCTCACAACAACACTATACCTATTGAATCTAAACGTTAACAACATTTTTTTTTATTATTTAATAATTTAAATTTAATTTGTTCAGTGTCGACGGAGTGTTATTTTTGCATTTTGCACCACACCTAAATGCATGGTGTATTGTTCGATGCGTTAATTTCCTTGTAATATATTTGACATGAGTTGAGTTAAAATGGCAATACGTACATAAACTACACAAATTATTACCAAACGATAAATGTCGACCCCAATCAAGCTAATACGTGCATGTCTAACATGCCCATTTATGGTAAACAAATACTTAACACAAATATATGAATATATTTTGCCTTTCTTGCAATGATAAATCGCATGATTTTAAACTTTGCATAATTTCACAAACTGTCACTTGGCATGAAAAAAACAATCTGGTTCTTTTGAGACATAAGGTATTTTATAGGTATTTTATTAATTAACCACGCCTTTATCATCCCCAACAACGTATCACCTTATTGCAACGAACAAAACAAATTATAAAAAATGTTGTATAGTAAATCCAAATCTAGTACATAATGACATGATAAATACTTATAATTTAACAAACATCGTAATTGCACGTTTCAGTTTACATACAATTATTCAATTAGATGCGAAGACGTGTAACGTCAACATATACAGACGAAGCGAAGAGGACGCAGCCTAGGCGAGGTATCTGGGCCAAAGCCTTACGTGGAATGGTCTGAATGTATATAGATTGTTGACCAGTATGCAGTATATTACACATTAAAGTAATGTTTTAAGGTTGTTGTTTTTAAATAAAACAAATAACAACTTAATTCTGGCCGTGTTTTGCGGCAAATGACTGAACATGTTAACAAAAAAAAACACTGACAATCTTACACCGATTAACCCGTTTATTAATATCTAGTAGCAACAAATGTTTTGTCGAATCTGGGCGACTCAATAATACTGTTATGATTTATGGAACTATAAAACATTTATATGGTAATATTTTTCACTGTTTAGCACTGAGTGATGACTCAAGCTAGGCAGTCTCAAATGCGCTTTGCGTATTTAATTTTATCTTACCTCGTACAGAAATCTCGTTTTTCATTGGTTCAGCCAGGTCACAGGCTGACCGTGTATGTTTCTATATTAGGTTTTAAGTTTTCATATTAGGTAAGTGACGTTAACTGACATCATGGATGTTTACAAGACGGCGTTATATTATTCAGGATAGAGAACGTTTCCCATGTTAGCACGTTGATGATGTAATATGAAGATTATTCGGTAAGATATATTCGTTAGACGGCTTCGTACTGATCCCGCACGGTCTAATACAGCTTGCCCGACATATTTTTTACTGACCCTGTATTACAACGTGCGGGGTCAGTAAGAAGCCGCGAAACTATTCTATTGCGCCAGCCTGTTGACTGTACCTAACGCGGCCGCAGCATGAGCATGTCTTATCTTGCAGTGTCACCCTGCGGGTAAAATTCAACGAAGAACTTAAGGAAAGCAAACAACACGCATATACATATATGACATATGTGTATATTTGTATACATATTTGTTACAATGTAAATTCTTTTTCGCTGGATTAGGCAGCTTCCTTTGACACTCTCAATAACGTTTTTAAAATGATTAATGGATTATGAGCAACATCGTTGTGCTAGTTGAAAGTGCTTGTTGAAATATAACGACGTTGAAAGGCGTACACGAATGTTATCATTAACGATATTTTGTGTTACGCAACGAAATACCGACATAGTGTATAAACTAGTAAATAACTGTTTTTGTGGATTCAATATTTCTTCTTTGTTTTTATAAAACACCGTCTTACCGTATTAAAACTTGTAAACAAACAGTATTAGTATGCTTAGCACAATTTGAACGCATAATTTATCTTTCAAAATCGCAGGGGAGAATGATTAATTGTATTACATTACACCCAAATGTATGACATGCAAAAAGTATTCTTTTTTTCTATGATTAATGGAGATCGATGCAGAACGTGTTCAAAGCACGTGTCAATGTTTGATTGAGTATACCAACCACACATGTAAGGCGACATTAATTATTGTAAACTCAGTACACTTTTGCAATATATTTCATAAGCGATACATATATCATTTATAAGTTTTACATATTATCCCAAAGTGCTTAGCCATTGCGGCAAAATTAAAAAAGCAGTAAATCATAATAAGACAAATAACATAGATTTATATGTCTGTTTTCCTAAATAACATTATGTCTCTGTTTGCATCGATTTACATACAAATTGGCTAATATATTTCTTTTAATCACACTTATGACATATGGCACACAAAATTATTATATACTGATGTATAATGAGACATATATCACTTCGTACTTGTTTAACAGTTCCATCATTCCATTGTACTAAGAAACTAGTTTAAAAACATACATTATGCAGACGCCGTTTTCAAGCATTTATTTAATTGTCAGATTATTTAATATGATGATGTGAATGTCTTATCTTATTGATTTAACAAATTGTTATGCATTCATTGACTTGAAATAGGTAATTAACATTTGAACATTAATTATTATTAATATTTATTAAGACCATTTGGGAGCATTAAATAAAATACGCTTGTGGATTGTACGTTTTGTAAATATACATATGATCTGACGTAATATTTGAGTTTTACATTAAAATGGGGACTATGATGTTATCGTACAACATAAACCGTACATAGAAAAGTAAATAAATGACCTGTCAAAGTATAATATTTGTTCTTAGCGAGTCATCTTTGCCATTGGCTCCTATCGTTTGAGAAAATACGAAAGTAGCCATGGAACATAAGCCTCTATTTGTGTTAATGCGACCACAAGTATATTTTGAAAGCAATGTGTATGCCATTACTGATAAAACTGGGTGTAAATGTCCTCTTCGTGCAAGCACAATCATCAATTGTGTTTCCACTGTCACCATACCGCGACTTTTTTAGCGTTTAAGGTTTGCAAATGCGTTATTCTTGTATGTTTCTGTACGTTTGTGAGTTAATTTTCTTGTACGTTTCTGTACATTTGTGGATAAATTAACTCGCACTTCATTATCCGTATGAAAAAGTGTAATATGGTCAAACACATATACAACACATTCACCTTCTAAATGTAAGTTGAATTCACATAAACATCAGGTCATAAGCGCCACCTATTAAGTATCGTGGCTGCAATCTCTTAAAATGGGTATCGCCAGAAATCATAGACCGTGTAGAACGGTATTGGTTAAAAAAAACATAAACTACATCAATTGTGAAGTTTGAAGACGTTTTGTATTTGTATTTGATCGCTGCAGTTCGCTTTACTGCAACACTAGCTTTTTAGGAGTCGTTTGTGTCAGTAATGTGCGTTTGTTTCGGGTCTTGTTGTTTTGACGATAGATGATTTGTCCTTAATAACGCCCACGCTCTACTAATAAATAATATGTTTGTGGTTTAACAAGGGGTTTCACTTATATACTTTGGGCTTTACATGACACATGAACATACAACTTAAAGCTTTACTGCATGTTCAGTACATATGAAACATGCTCTAAGAAAAGGGGGTTTAATGCATGTGCATAGGCTAATCATAGGCTTTTATTTTATGTTTCGTTTACAAAAAGACTCTTCCTTACGAAAATCGAGATTAGTCGGAAAGTGTCGTCCCTGATTGGCCTGTGCGGACTGCACAGGCTAATCTTGTAAGACACTTTACGCACATGCATTAAACCCCCTTTTAACAGAGGTAGGCTCATATATATTCTCTGGAAAGGTTCCACAACCACGTTTACAAGCATTCAGGCATGATGCGTGTAATAACATGACACCGACTTTATGATTCATGTGCCTGTGTATTGGATGTATCTGGTAATAAATCGTATCTATGTTCGATTTTCATATTCAAATGCATTGCTCGATCGTTTAAAGCGCGATGTATCTTTGTAATTCACCACAAACTTTCATCTTCATCATTCCGTGGTCGATATATCATATTACATGTTCAATTGCAATAGGGTGACAATGCGTCATTATCATTCAGCGACATTAAGTCGACATAAACTATTGATAGTGTATTGCAAATAAGATTATTATATAAAACTACATAGCATTGCCAATGAGGTTAAACTTTGGTGTAATTTATGTTTTATGTTTTTTTTTAAAGGGAGTATATTTAAAGTCTTCATGAAGATACTTTTTATAAATAAATGTCTTGATAATTAGAGTTAATTTTATTTCCAAATTAACTTTTTATTCGGGAAAAAGCAATATATGTATATCAAATAAGAGTTTTAGTTTAAAATGATTCGCTTTACGTGAAAATAACTCTAAACCTACGTTTAATGAAAGATTCAAATATATTTTCAAAGACGCAAATTTACACAGACATTGCATCCCGTTAATATTGCATGCTCTGTTTGGTAAAGTTGTTCGATTTTGTCTGGAAAACATTGCGGTCAAGCCGAGGACAGAGACATATTTAATCAAATACAATTATTATACGTGTTTAGTGATCACTGTTTACTCAACAGAAGTATACGACAAAAATTCCTCTTGGTTTTGAAATAGATTTTCAACAGTTTGCATTGTGACGTAGCTTACAAGTTTACAATTTGTACATGTTATTTTCTAGTTTCATTAGTTTATTGTGTTTATTCTGGATAAGCACTTGTTAGCACATACATCTTGTACTTTATAAGTAAATTATTGCCTTTTCAATAATATACTACTCAGGTTACTGCATGTTTTATGTTAAATGCTAATTAAATAGCCTATTTAACCATCAGACGTAATGGTAATTGCCATTTCCATAATTATGGGTTTGCATTTTTTATGGTTTTAATAGTTATGCCATGTGAAGTAATATCGCGATCTTGAAGTTAACTGTATTGATGCAAAATAAATTATACTTTGCATTATGGTCTTTTTCATTATGGTATTAACTTATGTGCTAACTTATATGTTGCACTTGACCATGCAAATCCATCATAAATTTAAACGTGAATGCGCAGTTAATTGTCTCATATTACTCGTATGTGACAAAGAAACCAATATATGTAAATCTATAAGAGTGCGTCGTTTATACATCACTTCACGTTTAATAGTGCGCCTCCCATAGTAATTACTATTCAAAAACGTTTGGAATCTAAACATGTATGTCAAGATACAAGTGTTTTCATGGACACCGTACTAGTCAAAGACACGACATTCGCTCCTAACGTAACTCAAGGACGACTCCAAAACAAACATATCCATGAATCATTGTTTAGTCATAATATATTTCAATCAATATTAAACCAGCAATCTCAATCATTAATCCGTTCCTGATTGATCCCAACGAAGGACACCAATGTGCATCATTACATTCTTGTCAGCCTCCCGTAGCTGTCGAGGTAAGAATCGTTTAAGATGTATTTCTTTTTATAATGTCATCACCTTCAATGACTAATAGTATATCGATGGGATCGTTTGAAAGCAACGTCACATGCAAGTCGTTCTGGATCGTCCTTTATACAACAGACGAGAAACAGTGCGCTTACAAACCAACCTAGATATTTTGCCTTCATAAAAGATTAATTGTTCATGTCAACTACATGTATATGGAAGTGAATCAATCGTACGGCAAACACAAAACAACGTTTAAGAGGTAAAAAGTTATGACACACCAGCATAATTCTTCACCATATATACCATCTTCACTTCATATATACCAGCTTTTTACCAGTATTTACATTTATAAGAATGTTCGATTAATCATGGTAACCTATAAATCTGTTCTGTTATGCACTAAGTTAGAACTTAAGCCCTAATGATTCATAGTGTAGGTTGCAATATACTCGTTTTATATACAACTGTTGTGCGTATCTTTAAAATTTGAAATGAAAACAAACCCAACACATTTCTTTATACTTATCCGATAATATATACACCTAAAATTGCTTCAGCTTTGATTGGAGCTTGAAACTGGTTGTCAATTAATTTATGTCTCAAATTTCATTAGATGTTACCATATAATACTAATGTAAATGATTGTATGTTTGCATACATATTTTGCTGAACTAGCGAGAACATGAACAAACAATTTACGCATTAAAGCATATTTATTTATTTTTTATAGTTTTGTGAAAAACTTTTTATATTAAAATGTTTAAAACGGAAGTAAATGCTTGCGTTTTGATGTTTGGCCACATCAGAGGAACAGAGGCGCCGCAAAAATGGCTATTGCTCCATTGAACGCCTACGCAGTAATGTGTTATTGATATCGAATCCGTTTAGATGAATGCAGATCAGGTCACTGGGGTCTATTCATTTATTTTCACCAGTTGTTTTACTGATTAACCATAACAAATTAAGGCGCTTTGCTTTCATTTGCAAATGTCATTTTGGTAATTATAATCATTGGCGAAAACGTCGTGTACGTATTATTTTTAGTTTTGCACAATTACAAATCCATACGACAAGATTAATGAAAACACAGAAGTGCGATTGCGAAAATAGACAAACTACAAAATGAAGGCTGGTTGCGTTCGGTGGTACGGTCTTGCACTGTTGGAACGAAAAGGTCATGCGATCAATGACAGCGTCTTTAATCCCTTAATAGTGTATACGTTATTAACACTGTCAAATTAAAGATATTTTAATATTGTTGCAAGTGACAAATTATGCAACACGAACACAGAAAATAGCACTTAAAAAGATGTCATTTAAAAGGGACAAACGGGGAAACTTAACAAAATTTGACTTTGCTAAAAATAAGAATATCAAATTATAATCGATACAATTCGCTATACATAATCATAAAATAGTTTTTGCATTCTGAAATAAAAATCGTTTTATTAAATGTTGTATTTGTTGCGCTTTGTTTATATTTGCATTTTGACATCATAATTGTGAGTAGTCTTTATACATATACTTTTTTTCTACGTTTTTTTCTATCAAATTTCTCATTTTATCTTATATTATATGATATAAAAAAACGTCGAAAACATTTTTTTTTTTAAATTATCCAACAAATGTTATTAAAAATGGATTTTCTCAAGTGAAAAATATGACAAAGGAAAGTGAATTATGTGTAACTCAGAGAAAAACTAATTCAATAATACCATTTACTGTATGTTTCAACACATCACTTCCTAATATTGATAAAATTTTACACAAAAAGTCGGATTTGATAAGATTATCAAACAAGGGAAGTGTTACGTGTTTACATTCATTTAAACCTATTTTGGCCTATAAAAGACCTAAGAATATACGTAACAGTCTTGTAAGATGTTCAGTGTCTTATAACACTACTGATATACATTTATCGGGCCAATGTAACCGACAAAGATGTTCACATTGCAATACTATAAGCATAAGTTCAAATTTCAATAGTAGTGTTACTGGTTTATCGTATGATTTACGCTGTGATGTTGATTGTACTTCGCGCAATGTTATATATCTTATTACACGTAAAAATTGTCATAAACAATACGTCGGACAAACTAATCAGAATGTATCCCGCAGAATGAATAGCCATAGATTTGATATAAAAAAATGTTCAATAAATCCTATTTCACATGTTGCTGCACATTTTGGATCCATCGACAATGATTGCACTTTATCTGATTTCTCTTTTGTACCTATTGATGTTGTTCAAAACAATCTAGACCGTTTATGCAAAGAAACATATTGGAGACATAAATTAAAAACTATAATTCCTAACGGTCTAAATAATAAATTGCTTTATGACATATAGAACATAAACATAATTTACATATACATTTGATGTTTTTCTATTACTATGTTTTTTTTTTTTTTTNTCGACTAAACCTTGAATAATAAGCTGTTTATAAAATTAAGGCTAACATGCAACATCTTCATATCACTATTTCTACTACAGATTTTCATTATAAAAGCGCTAATGTATTCAGGGTCATTATGTGAGGTCACTGGCCATGTTTCGTATCTCCGACCTGCATTTAGCTGAATAATGCCCCTTTTTGTACACAAAATGTTCCACTTAAATTTTGTTCATCTTCCCCGTATCCCAATATTTTCCACAGATACTAAAATAATCCTTCACATATGTAGTCAGAATTTTTATAAAACAATTATTGAAATAATATTTAAATGTGTGATTGTTGTTTACACTACAAATATTTACTGTTGTTGTGAATAAAGTTGTTGAAACTGTTTTTACTGGATGTTGTGTTAGTGAATCTTTAACAGAAGAAGCTTCTTGAATAATGTCACTTAAGTTTCTTACTTCACAAACTTTTTGTTCAACATGTAATAAACTTTAAATGATTAAATTTGATACAATATGGAGAACACAGAAGCACTTACTTTAAAAGAATGATGTTTGAAATGGTCAGCATTTCATTGAGAATTCTATTCATTAGCTTCAGTGTTTGAAATGTGGTGAACATTTTGAATGTATGCCCCCAATGGAAAAATACTTGTTTGCTTATTTAAATTTTAGCATACACATAAGAAAACTCTTAAGAATGAGTTAATTCGTTTCAAAAGTAAAAATATGCCCTGACCTAGAAAAAATACACTTAATACATTTAAATGACAAAGATGCACTTACAAATCCACTTTCTAAGAAAAAATGGATTACATGTACACATGTATTTATATAAAAAATACAGAAAATACACTCCCACAGCTTCATCTGATTATAAAAATGCAGAATTAATGCAATTAAGTGTTTTCTTAAAAAAAATCAGATGATGCACTTAAAAAAAAGTGCATATAAAATACAATTTTTTAAGTGCATTTTGGTAAAAAGCACATTTAATTTTGAAAATGGTTACTGCTGATGCAGATTCTAAAAACAATGATATGACACAATTTGAGATTCCAGTATTTCTTCATTATTCTAGGAACACACTGTTATGTGAAGTTGGAATAAGACATCAATTTGGGAATAAACTGTGTTTTTCAACACTGCATTACATGCAGTTTTACCTGTTATTTAAAAAAAAAAAAAATATATATAAGAAAAATAGACACTTGCATATATAATTGTATCATTTCAATTGATTTCACTTCAAGACCAAGACTGGGTGTTTAATTTGAATTGGTGTTTAAATCCTTAAAAAAATGAAACCGTGTTGATGTGTGCATGAACACAGTTTAAAAATACAATGAAAATGATAAAAAAAACATCACTGTTAATAAAAAAAACATTATAAAAGTACTACTATTAAAAACAAAAAGTATACACAGAATTTTACAAAAATACATTCAGAGCATAAAAATGAGTTTGTATATGCATCGTCTATTTTACTTATAATTTGGTAAAATAAATAAACATTATAGGTAAAACAGCACATTATACATTGTTGAAAAGATGTTATATTCCAACTTCACATAGTGTGTTTAATTTAACATTACACTTGTATATTGAACTGCATTGATAGCTTTATTTTAAAATAATAGCAATACAAAATGCATTGTTTCTACCATAAGTAAACCATAAAAGGACTACTGCTCATTTATAGGCATTGGTATGTATATGACAATGTTATTTGATGCACATTCAATACACTTTTTTGTACTTTTTTTTTAAGTGCATTTTAATACCGGTAAATTAAATGCACTAATGGTTACTTATTTTCCGATGAAGTGCATTTATCAAATGGAGAAGTAAACTGTAAATAAACAAACATGAATGTATGCAGGAAAAATGCAGAAAATAAAATAAAATAAAATTTTGTTCAGTCTTTTTTTTTCTGCATCTCAAGTGATGATCATTAAACACAGACAAATATGGTGCCAATACCGCTACATTTAATTTGTCAAGACCTTTTTGTGTTGGAATTTAAAAGGCAACACAGTTATTGTAATTAAGGGACAGTTTCTGAGTTAGTTGGATGCACATGCAGATACAACATGTTTTACAAAGGGGACAGAAGCAATAAAATGAGTAACACATAGTGTAACTGTTTTAAATATGTTACTATTACAGAATCATCAATGATTATATTTATTAAAAAAGGTTGTGCTGGAATATTGCATATAGTGAGTGTCTGTCTAGCTTCTTGTATCAGAAAGTCCCACTTTGATCCCCACTGGCAATAAGTGGTGTGTAGAAATAGCAAAATCCCCATAATTATCGAAATCCCCATTAATATTATTTATCAAAATACTGCGGATATTAAGATAGAATATTGAAAAATACACTGAATTCACTGATGAAACATTGTTTTTTTCCAAGTTTGGTTGTGAAAAACAAAAATATAAACATTATCATTGGGATTATGAGCATGAATTCATAGTGCAAAGCACGGTCAGGTACCGAAATCCCGAATGTAAATACCTTCAAGTGTCAAAAAATCATCTAGGCGCTTTTTTGATATAAAAAAGCAGTGGTACAGACGAAAATTTTACAACAATATCCCACTTCTTTTGAAACATAATGACTTGTAGCGGGGATTTGGGGTAATTCTACATCAGTCCACCGAGTAACGAAATCCCCCATATTTACATCTGTAAATGAGGGAGGGTTCTCAAGATAATCTCTGATGACACTAAGTATTGGTTCTACCCAGGAAATAGACTCAAGTGTCTCAATAAGCCTCAAACTTTTGCAGGAATCTAGCTTAAATAAATATAGTTAAATAAATATTTATATGTGATATTTTATGATAAACATGTCAGTTAAATAAATTCTGCACAATTTGTTTTACCTGTATACAAGTACCATTCCAATCTTGGCGGCTAGTGAACTATTTTAAAAGCACCATAACTATGAAACACTAATATAAAGCATATCACAGTGTTCCACAGAAATGATGCTGATGATAATTCAGCATGATGATTAGATATTTCTAAATTCCATTTCCACTAACGACGTAAGTTACAATTCCACTTCCAGTTCAAGGACTTTGTATAAACTTAGAAAAATAACACTATTCCACTGTCAAACGGTACGAAAGATTGATTTATGCAATAAATGGTCTATTGATCCCGTGTGAGCCATCTCGCTCTCTGTTCAATGTTTGTTATATGTGCTTTTTCTCAATTTTCAGCAACACATTAAAGAAAACAACACGGTGTAAAAACTCTACCGGATGTTGACAGTTTGAATATAACCCCAAAGAAAATAGAATGTACAATAAAGAAATCGTAGATTACGAGAGCGTTTTACGAGGACGTTTACGAGAGGTTTATTGAAACGGTTTACGAGAATCGTAAATCCAATCGCAACTACCCGAGTTACGATATCGTTATATTTACGATACGATATCTTATTGAAACGGTCCCCAGACTACTTTCTTCGACCCATTGAATGACGTCACATTTTAATGACGTCACATTTAATGACGTCACATTTTAGTCATTGTTTTGTCAGTTTTGTTAATGCCAAAAAAATACAATTGATAACTGTTTTCGTTTGTTGTTGTATATAATAAAAGGAATATAACGCTAGTCAATTGTTCCAAGTGGTTGTATCAGTCTCGTGGCTTGCGCTATTTCTTATCACACTCGAGGCTCCGTCTCTAGTGTGATACGTCATCACACAAGCCACTCGACTGATACAAACTCTTGGAACAATTGACAAGCGTAATATTCCGTACGTATCATCACTGATCCATCTTTGTATTATGTAATACTATGTACTATATATACATTTTTTTTCCGCCAAACGATGTAACGTTATTGTATGACGTTGACGTCACTTCCTATGTATTTGTTTACATTCATGTACTACTGATGAAGGCTATGGCAGAAACATGTTTGGTACTTAAGACATTTTAATAAACGAAAGTGACGTGTTTGTACGATTTATTTTAATTTAATACTTTATAATATAAAATTAATTAATAGGTTTTACTAAAGTGCATTTATGTTAAAAAACATAATTTACTATGCAGTAGGAATACTGTTTATGGAAACATCGCTTCACTAAAGAAAATCGTGTATTTGAGAACAGTGTTAAGGGTTTGACTTATTTTCGAACATAATACTAGCAATCCTGCTGAGCGGTACTTCCTTCCGTTTTGTAATCAAAATATAGCAATACTATACGCATATAGGTACTTTTATTCATAGATCTATTTAAGCTATATGTTGTATGGTTTCTAGATTGCGTCCTATATATATTCTGTACTATTTTGTATTTTAATTGCAGAACACTTGACTTCATGAAATTTATATGCTTATGTTTTTCACATTCACAATTATGGTAAACGATGAACATGATGTATATGAACCATGCTCTTTGAAAAGGGGGTTTAATGCATGTGCGTAAAGTGTCGTCCCAGATTAGCCTGTGTAGTCCGCACAGGTTAGTCAGGAACGACACGTTCCGCTTGTATGATATTTTCCGTTTAAAGAAAGTCTCTTCTTAGCAAAAAATCAAGTTTAGGCGGAAAGTGTCCTCGCTGATGAACCTGTGCGGACTGCACAGGCTAATCTGGGACGACACTTTAAGTACATGCATCACACTCCCTTTTCACAGAGATAGACTCAAAAACATTATATTTAATACTGAGTTCACACGCAACTGCAAACTGTTTAACACATTCAAAAGCTTCTCAAAATGTTGCGGTTGTCTCACATTTCGTAATGCAACTGTATCGTCTTCAGAAGGAGCCTATAGGCTATGGCACTCCTTGTTATGACTTCTTTACATGGCGTATATTTTGTTCAAAACATTATAACTCGTTTAGTAACAATTTCTAAAATACATTAGAAATCAACCTTTCTAATTACATTTCGTTCTGAAACTTTATCGTTCTTAGAATGAGCCTATAGCACTCCTTGTTATGACGCCTTTACAATGCATATATTATTTTAAAATAGTAAAACACTATGAGTAACCATTTAATAATCACATTTGCAATCAACACTTGAATAATTATAAGTTTGAATTTCTTAAGTAGCAAACTGGTTCACCGCAACCAACGGTATTATTTACATCTTGCATCTGGTTATTATGTTAACTGCTTATCAATAGCGACTTTTTGAGTGGATAGTGTAACAACGTTACGATTCCGCACTTGCATTAGTGTTCCGAATGTTTCCGAGATCAGTGAGTTTATGCGATGGATCAAGCAATCAAACAATACAATCTGCTCAAAATTCATTGAAAACGAAGTAATATGAAGTAGAATATACTTTGTAATATACAATAAAATATACACTGAATCACACACAAATGCAACGGTACGTCGATTAAGTGTACTTGCATATGACTAATAATATGACTTATACAATAAAACAATAAAAAATAAAATACGTTTAGTTGTTTCGATTCGATCATAGAATGCAACGCATTTGCGAACGTGCGGAATTGTACGCACTATTGCATATTTAAATACGGCGTTGTTGCGAAAACAGTAGATTAACATACTTAAAACCATTCCCGCTTGAAAAACTGTACACTTTATTTGCACTTCGTTTGCGCTGTATTTACTGATTATACATTAAATACACTCGTGCCTTGTACAGGAATTCGTAGTAAACAAACGAGATTACATGTACAACTCTAAATATCGGAAAGTGATACACGGTAGTAAAACTTCCGAAATTTAATTTATTCTAGTAGGCGGAGTTACAACGATGGGTTGGATTCAGAAGTTCAAATATTTACTATGTTCTAATCCATCATATGATAATATCGGTGAAAATTGAATCTAAATAGAGCCGACTACGCGCTAGGGTATTTTTAGATCAGTGGAGGGTATTGAAAACTTTGTTGAGAAATATGTCCTAAATGTTGTCACCTAGTGTAATGATATGGTTTCACACACCTGCTAGTGTATTCGAGACGGGAAGTATAATACATTGAATACATTGACCTGTACATACTGGAGCTTAAATATGGCTCATCGCTTATTTATTTTAATTTCAATAAAAATCGTGCGTGTTAATATTTGCACAGGTAATTTACCGTGACGTAAATTCGACCATCCTATCAGTTACTAGGACACATCTCATCTGAAATGTTAGAGCAACATTCTACAAAATTGAATTTAATTGATACTTTCAGATAAACCAGATATAACTTTAAATACGAATGCCACATACGTACATTGTGTCATCTTTTATGTAACTAGTGTATCTGCATGTACTTTAACGTTCAAATACAAACGCTTACAACACAAACATGTTTTTGACTATATATCAAAATAATTCTTATATTATAGTTAAAAATAATTTCAACAAAGAACTCATGAATTTGTGTTATTATCAATTTAGACTAGTCCAAACTGTGCATTTAATTTTTAAAAAACTTGTTCGTTACATATGTGTATGAAACAACTTATTACTTATCCTTTACAAAATATGCGCTTTGAACTTAATGTAGTAACTTGCTGATAATTAAGATATGAATTTAAGAAAACAGTTTAAAATATAATTAAATTAAATTAATATTAATGCAGAAGTTAAAATGGATTTATGGATATACACAGTAACATACTGACTCATCACTTTTCATCACTAGCTTGGCAATAATGATTTAGGATAAAATAAAACAAACAATTACGTTGAAACCAACAACAACAGCAAACGAAGGCGAAATAAGAAACAAAATCTTTTACAAAACAATTGTAATATGATTGCATTTTCTTTTAACCCAGCGTATCATACTATTAGTATTAGTAAATGGTACACATAATCAGTTCTGCAAATTTTCGACCACTCTGATGGACGTATTCACAGCCAAATGATTTGATTTCAATTCACAGTTATACTTATTATAAAGTCAAATTTAAAACATATTTTACCAAGGTGTGTCCTCATTATACTAGTATTCATCCCTATATTTATACATTTTATTATAGTATTTTCAAAAGACGATACTACGAATTGTGAAGAATGTTTAAAGAAAATCAAGTTTTGAAGACCTTTTTGGTTTATTTATATGAATACAAATCAAGGATAACTATAAAAAAAGTGTATTTTTAAATGTGTGACATTGACATGGCCGTGACCGAAACAATATCAGACACATCATGCATATGTTTCAACTATAATGAAGTGTACTTCTTAATTTTACCATTTTAATTGGATCGCAGGATTTACTTTAAGCACACTTATGTGTTAGGTTAAGTTTAGATATTGGTATGCAACTCATCTGGTTACTTTCTGTGAAATCGAGGCCTTAAAAAAAGCCACTTGTGTTACCTGCATTTGCTGCTCTACTATTATGAAACCATTTAATTGCGTTTTGTTAATGTCTCATCCGAAAAGCCAATCAACATCGTAGTATAATTTATTACACACGTTAGGTTTGCTAAATTACGTTTATAATTAGACTTGTAAGCAAAAAGATGAATATGTTCATCACAAAAAAAGAAGCTTTTAGCTCGATACATGAAAAAACAAGAACGGATGATTTTATGATTGTCCGTATCAGTAAGCGCATAATTTTACCATCGTTAATATACCTCGTGTCGTATCAGCTGACGAAACACGAGTAGGACAACATGTGCATGTGGTGACGTCAGAGATATCCCCATTGTTTCACATTTTATCTGGATGCTCTATTTCATATGAGGGAACAATCTTGCAACGAACACGTGCTACTTGTGATGTCGATGTGACTTACTAAAAATAAGCATGTTTCATCGTTTGATATGTCGATATTTGGTCGATGTGACTAAAGGGTACACTTACTCAAATAATCTCGATACCTAAATTTGATATGCAAACATTACACATAAACAAACACCGATCATGTCTTTCACTTAAGATTCGTGAAGCAATGTTTCATGGTCGTTGTCGTTAGTATGTTCATAACATTAAATGAATATATCATTTATATTTACTAAGAGGTTGTCTGAACGACCCAGAATCAGCAGTCGCAATAGTGAAATGTCATAAACACCATTACGTAAATATACGTCAGTTTTAGACGTCATCGACTTCAATATTAACTTTTCATCATTTGGAAAAAAAAATCTCGTTGATTCAGAGGGATTAAAGTACTCTTATCTGTTGAAGTGTGCCAACATTTTTTTAGACTAATGTAACACTTCGGTGAAGATGTATTTTATCAATTATGCTGATCAAAACAATGAACCTGGAAATACCATATATTATAAGTCTTTATTGTGTAATTCGGATCATATTTCATGACAAAGTTCATTGTTGTTCATGACACGATGTTCAAACCTCAAACTACTCCTTGCAGCAGCTAGTAAGTCTCAAAAGAATGTGGATTTCGAAGAACTTACCAATAATTGTATTTGATTTAAGGTAACGAAACCCCCGCTGAATATATTCACCCGTAATTTAACAACGATTTGTCCGTCGTGACTGACTTTATAGCCTATCAAATGTCATACACAACCTGTGCGAAACGCTGATGATCAATCCCCATCGGTTATTTCTGAAAATAAAAATAAATAATAAAATACAGTCAAACTATGTATATTTTACCATTTACTATATTTCTCAGTAGCAGCATGTAGGTTCATTTATGTAGAAACCAAAACCGTTTTAATCTATGAGTGGTAAACCCGTTTTCTTTATTGTAACCAATAACATAACATTTGTTCTTAAATATTTATCTCTGGTTTTGATAAGGGAGGTTCATGTAAATGTAACACCTCGTGTTTCTTTTTAGAAGCAACGTTTTGTATGTTTAGCTTAAATGATACGGATACTACTGCTACTGATGCTTCTTCTATTACTGCTGCTGTTGCCACTAGGACATCTAGTACAATTTCTAGTCCAACATGCCATTTAAACTAGTTTTTCATGAATGTTAACTATTTTCAGTTTTTATTTTATATTTAACTTAATTATCAATATGTGTTTAACGTTTTAAAGTCCCTGTACTTAAGGTAATAATTACTTGTCAATATGAGTCGTTTTTGCAGATAACATTCCGAAGGGAAAGTTTTGTAACTACACTTATGTAGACTATGCAAACTATTTCGACCATGTTAAAGTAATATATCTCCTTTTTAAAAGTTATTAATTTCAATTACGATACAATCATACCCAACGACCGAGATACGGTGAGATACGGTGAATATTGGTCAATTTTAGCACCCCTTCGGCGCGGCATGCACTGTGTGTGCTTGCATTCGACAAGGTAATATCTTAAACAAAAACTAAGTGACCGATAATATCTTGAGATAACCGCGCAATAAGTCAAATTTGCGACAAATAAACCAACGGCATGTCACGCGGATCATTACCCGTTGACACATTGGATCACCGTCCTTTGAGCTAAGATTAAACCGCTAACATTGCTATGTTAATAGGACATTGTTTTCAAGTGTAAATAGAACATTGTTTCAAAGTGTCTTACGGTTCACGGGGAGGATTTTCAATGGGAAGACCTTGGTATGACCTTATCAAATCCTCATTTCAAACGTGTATCTGTCTGTCAGTGTGTCTGGGCTTCCTACAACAGAGCGGTTGTGGGGGTTAGACCTCACGTAGCAATGTGTTGCATTATCAGTATATAAACAGCTAAGGTATTTTTCGAGCTATTTTGTTTATGTGCATCTTGATACACTTTGACATTTAGTCAAGTTGAGTTTAAATAAAGAAATCATAGAGGCCAAACTGTTGATAACAAATACTTCTGTCAGCCGTAATATAAATACTTAATTAATGACTTGTGTAAACGAATGCCTTAACAAGTTTTTTTTAAAGAGTAGTTAACGTGTGAGCTAAACAAATATTAGCGGACACGTTTTACCGTTATCCATTACTGTGATCGTTATAAATAATATGTATGATATGTTCATCGTTTCCGCACACTTGCTATAATCGCAACAAGACATTCAGTCGACTTTCTTTGAACTCAGTCTTTAATAGCCTAGTTTAGAGTCGTAATTATACAGCTGATATGATATTTATAAAACAATATTTCTATTTGCATCTTAGCCTCAGGGTTTGCAGGATATCTAATCCGCTATATTGCAACATGTGTTTGGCATGCAGAGCAAAGGTACTCGTTTCCAGCATATGTGATATCAGTTTGTTCAAGATATGTGCCTTTTGCGTTGTATGTTTGTTTATCTACCGTTCTTGATAATACATTCTGTGTTTTGTTTTTTTGTGGTTTGATTTAGTCTTAAAATGACTGAATATTTGTCACTAGTCTTCACCAAAGAATATATATTAGCGTAGGCGTTCGTGAGTAACAATATGTGGTGCTAGTCCTCGAATGCAGATGCTGAGGATCACATTGTTCATATTTATATATGGACGAAGTCCGTAGCACAAACGAATTTTAAAGGTTATGATAAGTGGTATGCCTTTCCGTGTGTTAGGAATAACGACGACGAAGTGATCTGGAATGCATCGAGCATAGCATAAAATTTAGATCAATTTGAATTTTACGATCGTTAGAGGCGTTTGATCTTTACATCAATGATTGCTATCTATGTATAAAACTGTATGATTGATTAAATTAAAATATCTTAAACTAAATCAAGAATCTGGCATTTTGCATTGACTTTATATTTATAAATTAGCACACTGTTTTGACATACCCTAATTAATGAAAACCATAAAGCAATAACCATTATGATGAACATCATCATAATTATTTAGTTACGTTATTCGTGTAAATGAAAATTATTTTTAGCAATAACTGATAGCATATCATTTTTTTCGGTATTTCATCGCTGTATGAACTGTAAGTCTGTATGAAAATTAAACCGACGGTGTTTATGCATAAACATGATAAATTATTTGTGTTGTTGATTTATATATTGTATTGGACAATATCGTATCAATTAAAGGACTTTTCCTCTTGCATTGAAAGTTCTAATATATATTGACTATAGCGACCATTGCATGAAATTGCTTATTAATGCCCTTTTGTTGCACTTCAACGACCTGCAAAAGAGCTTACATGTGTGTACTTCCTGCATGCCATGAAGGTCGGTAATTAATTAGCCACAATGAGGTTTCAATAAAGACAAGACCTTTTGTCCTAAGGCTTTATATCAGCTAAGAAGAACTGTTACTCCCGATTCACGTGAATTCATTATTAGCAAGATTGTAACAGTATTGCAAGCATCACAGGAATCCCATGCCGGTGAACACCTCCGTAAAAAGTCTGTGCATTACCTTCACATTGCATTTAACTATTCTGTTTAATGTTATATAATCACAAATTCATGCTCATTTTTCTACGACAGAATATAAATGTGTAACGTATTCACTAGATGTTTAATATATGTCGAATACATAGGAATAATACAACTCCAGAAACATTTCCACGATATAAATTCTTATTACAAGCCGCTAGTATTTATTCAAAAGCAAGAGACCGATTGCATGTTCAGTAGATCATAATACATACATTACGACATAAAACATTATTGTATGCTTGTATTTTTGGTATGGTAACTTGCATGTGTATCCTGATGAAGGCTTGCACTTGTGACCCGATATGGGCTTGCATTTATGACCCGATATGGGCTTGCATTTGTTACCCAATATGGGCCTGCATGTTTGACCCGATATGGGCTTGCATTTGTGACCCGATATGGGCTTGCATTTGTGGCCCGATATGGGCTTGCATTTGTGTCCAGATATTGGCTTGCATTTGTGACCCGATATGGGCTTGCATTCGTGACCAGATATGGGCTTGCATTTGTGAGCCGATATGGGCTTGCATTTGTGACCCGATATGGGCTTGCATTTGTGACCCGATATTGGCTTGCATTCGTGACCAGATATGGGCTTGCATTTGTGACCCGGTACGGGCTTACATTTGTGTCCTGATATGGGCTTGCATTAGTGTCCTGATATTGGCTTGCATTTGTGTCCCGATATGGGCTTGCATTTGTGTCCTGATATGGGCTTGCAATAGTGTCCCGATATGGGCTTGCATTTGTGGCCTGATATGGGCTTGCATTCGTGGCCTGATATCGACTTGCATTTGTGTCTTGATATGGGCTTGCATTTTTGTCCCAATATGGGCTTGCATTTGTGTCCTGATATGGGCTTGCATTTGTGGCCTGATATGGCATTGCATTTGTGTCCTGATATCGACTTGCATTCGTGACCCGATATGGGCTTGCATTTGTGTCCTGATATGGGCTTGCATTTGTGGACCGATGTTGGCTTGCATTCGTGACCGATATGGGCTTGCATGTGTGTCCTGATATGGGCTTGCATTCGTGACCCGATATGGGCTTGCATTTGTCTCATGATATGGGCTTGCATTTGTGTCCTGATGAAGGCTTGCATTTGTGTCCTGATATGGGCTTGCATTTGTGGACCGATGTTGGCTTGCATTCGTGACCCGATATGGGCTTGTATTTGTGTCCTGATATGAGCTTGCATTTGTGTTGTGTCCTGATGAAGGCTTGCAATCGTGTCCTGATGAAGGCTTGCATTTGTGTCCTGATATGGGCTTGCATTCGTGTCCCGATAGGGGCTTGCATTTGTGTACTGATGAAGGTTTGCATTCGTGACCGATACGGGCTTTCATTTGTGTCCTGATATGTGCTTTTAATTGTGTCCTGGTGAAGGCTTGCATTCATGACCCGATATGAGCTTGCATTTGAGACCCGATATGGGCTTGCATTTGTGTCCTGATATGAGATTGCATTTGTGTCCTCTCGAGACTAGTGATTGGCTACTTTAAACGGCGAACCGAAGAAAGGCATCGTGGGTAGCACCGAAACGCCTGATGATTTAGTTCACACCAGATCATGGCGATGCTAGTAACGTATGTATATGGGGTTGAATTTGGCTTATGGGACAACATTTGTGACTTTTGTGGGATTGTCAGCATCTCCACAAATAATTTTGTCGGTCAATGTCAGTTGAATATAATATAAGAATCTTACCCGTAAGCGATGTTTGACAAGCAACTTACGGTTATTGAACAAAACCCAACCCAGGGTTGAATGTGAAATTGTGAATGTCTATCAATTTTTCAAATCGAAATAGTTGTGTCACTCTAACGAAAGATAAAAACATAAAAAACATTACTTTAGAAACATATTGTTTTTATATGCCAACGTATTATTGTGAAACGTTAATTAATTTTCACCAAAATACTTCTCTCTGATGAGAGTGAAGAGCTTGCTATACATTGATTTGCATACACTAAATATGTTTTCAAAATGTTATGACACAAATGCTTGACCTGAATGCACCCATGTGCCACTGATTTAATAGTTTGAAACGTAGTTTTTTTATTTAATTTAAAGACATAACATTTGTTCGCACCATCGCATGAGAATTGTACGCATTGAATGGTTAAATAGGCTATTTAATTAGCATTAAACACTTAGCATGCAGTAACCTGAGAAGTTTATTATTAAAAATGCAATACTTAAATTATAGAGTACAATGCTAACAAGTGCGTATCCGGAGTTATCCAGAATTAACACAAAAAACTAATATAAATAGAAAATAATGTACACATTATATGTATTTAAGTTACACCGCAATGCAAAGATACGAAAATCTAATACAAATGAAAGAGGCATTTCGTCTTATATCTGTTTGAGTAAAAAATGATAACTTAAAACGTATAATAACTGTAGTTGATTAAATATGTCTTTGTCCTCGGCTTTACCACAATGTTTTTCAGGCAAAATCAACTTATTTTACAAAATCCGAGCACTAAAATATTAACAGTTTGAATTATAAATTGTGTAAAGGTTCGTTTGATTTTAAACTAAAAGTTTTATTCTATAGACATAATTTTTTTTCCCTTATAAAAAAGTGAAAGTGAAAATAATATTCACTATAAAATTATCGATAAAGTTATTTATAAACAGTATCTCCAAGAAGACGTTTATATATACTCTATACATCATACTAAAGTTTAACCTCATTGGCAATTCTATGTAGTTTTATATTATATTATGTCTGATTTGCAATCAGCTGTCAAGAGTTTGTGTCGATTTTATGTCGTAAAATGATAATGAGACATCGTCACCATATTGTTCTTGAACATGTTATATGATATATCGACCCCATTTTCTCAGAGCGCTTTAATTTGTATGTTAATGTGTCATCTTAAGCGCAATGTACATAAGTGAAACCCCTCTTAAACCAGAAAAACATACTATTTATTATTAGAGCGAGGGTTTTATTAAGGACAAATCATGAATTGCCAAAGCAACACGACCGAAACAAACAAACATTACAGACACAAACGACACTCAAAATGGATTTTGTTACAGTAAAGAGAAAGGCAGCGATCAAATACAAATCAACCCGTCTTCAAACTTCACGATTGATGTAGTTTATATTTTTGTGAAACAAATGCCGTTTTACACGATCTATACTTTCTGGCGATACCCATTTTAAGAGACTGCAGCCAACAATACTTAATAGGTGGCGCTTATGACCGGATGTTTATGTGAATTAAACATACATTTAGAAGGTGAGTTTTTTTTTTTTATATGTTTGACCATATTACACTTTTTGCAAACAAAAACGGATACTGAAGTGTGACTTGTGGATTAATTCCTCCACAAATGTACAGACGCATACAAGAATAGCGCATTTACAAACCATAGAAACTTTAACAGTTTTGGTATGGTGTAAGTAAAAACACAAATTGATGATTCTGCCTGCATGAAGTGGACATTTACACCCAGTTTTACCAGTAATGACATACAACTTGCTTTCGAAATATACTTGTGGTCGCATTAACACAAATACTGGCTTATGATCACTGGATACTTTGGTATTTTCTAAAAAGAATGGCAAAGATAAATGACTTTGAACAAGAGAGTGTCGATTGATATTTCAAAATATTATACCTCACATACATTTGTTTCTTCTTTGCGTATATAAACTACACAGGTCCGTTATTTTGAATAGTGCCCGGTAAAGATGCGCGCGCATCTAGTCAGCGGGCACTATTAAAAAAAACGGACCTCTGCTGACTTGATGCGAGCGCATCTAATAGTGCCCACTTTATATCTTATATGTTTATGAATACGTACGGGGAACCTATTAGGTAAACTACATAATATATAATTTAAACTACATAATATAAACAACATATAATATATAAATATATATTATATAAATATATAATATATAATAATATATAATTATATATAATAATATATATTAATATAATAATATATAATAATATATAATAATATATAATAATATATAATAATATATAATAATATATCATATATAATACATAATTATATATAATAATATATAATATATAATATAAATATTGATTGAATTTATATTGTGTTATTTATTTTTATTTCTATTGACATTTATCTGCACAGAAATGTTCGGTATAATATAAGAAATAGAAAACCTCACTTCAAGCCCAATGGCAGAATAGTGACCAGCCAGGCAGCCCCAAATAGTATATGGACCTCAGCCTTCGGCTTCGGTCCATATACTATTTGGGGCTGCCTGGCTGGTCACTATTCTGCCATAGGGCCCTCAGTGAAGTTTCCTAATTCTTATATATTATACATGTACATGTCATATATTTACGTTTCTTTGTACGTTTTATGTTGTTCGATAACATCATAGCCCCCATTTCAATGTCAAACTCAATTATAACGTCACATCATATGTACATTTACACATGTACACTACACAAGCGTATTTTATTCAATGATTGCAAATGGTCTTCATAAATATGAATAGCAATGACTGTTTAAATGTTAATGACCTTTTTTCAAGTTAATGAATGCATAACAATTTGTTAAATCATTACGATACGACATTTACAGCATCATATCAAATAATCTGACAGAGAAAAAGATTGTTAGAAAACGTCTATGTATAATGTATGTTTTTAAACTAGTTTCTAAGTACAATGGAATGATGGAACTGTTAAACAAGTACGATGTGATTAATGTCTAATTATACATCAGTATATAATTATTTCGTGTGCCAAATGTCAATAGTGTGATTAAAAGAAATATATAAGCCAATTTGTATGTTAATAAATGCAAACAAAGACATAATGTTATTTAAGAAAACATACATATAAATCTATGTTATTTGTCTTATTATGATTTACTAATTTTGGGATTTTGCCGCAATGACTTAGCACTTTGGAATAATATGTAAGACTGATGAATGATATATGTATCGCTTATAAAATATATTGCAAAAGTGTACTGAGTCAAGAATAAATAATGTCGCCTTACATGTGTGGTGTATATTCAATTCTAACACGGCGCGTGCAAACTTTCATATAAAAAAGAAGGAAATCGTCCATGGGTTATTCTGCAATAATTATGGGCGGAGTTTATACACTGACAGCACGCGCTATGACTGACCAAAACATGCCGATACATTTTCCACCAGCGTAATAATCCGGTATTTTATGAATGAAAGTCACGTGACAAAATACTACGCAATGAAAACAAATGCGTTAAATTGAACCAATTTCCCATTAATTCCAGCACAATTAATATAAATATCAATAAATAAATCCCAAAATGAAAAACACTTCATGTTCACAAACACGTGAAACACCATGTGTAACTGAATAACGGATGAAGATGAGACGTTGAGTAAACACTATTTGTAATGTGTTCTTGTACAGTATCGTTAATTAATTTCAATTTACTGACACTGTAACATAAACTGCGATGTTATCGCTGTAGTTGTAATACTCTTGCGTTGATAAAAATGTACAATGTACACATGTACACTGATCACAACTAAGTTTACACAAGTTGTTGTTGTTCCTATTTAATCAAACGGATGAAATGACCCGTTTTTTTCCCATCCAGTTTGGCTTTTATTAAGGGAGGTGATCTGATTGACAGAACAGCCGAAAGTTTTTTTTATCGGCGGAACTTCACATAAAGTAGAACGCAAGAAAAATTAGATACATTGTATAAATCTTTAGTAAAAACCGTGTTAGAATCGAAATAATTCTTTTACGTTATAGTTTGTTGTCGAATAACCCACGGCCGGCAGTTTAGATGCGTGGTTTCAAATCACTCGTGCTTCGCACTCGTGATTTATTTCCTACGCATCTAAACCTCCGGCCCTGGGTTATTCGACAACAAACTATAACGTAAAAGAATTATTTCTTAAACATTAACACGTGCTTTAAACACCGTCTGCATCGATCTCCATCAATCATAGAATAAAGAATACTTATTGCATGTCATTCATTTGGGTGTAATGTAATACAATTAATCATTCTCCCCCGCCTTTTTGAAAGATTAAGAATGTGTTCAAATTGTGTTTAGCATACTAATACTGCTTGTTTATAAGTTTGAATATTGTTAGACGGTGTTTTATTAAAACACGAATAAATATTGCATACACAAACAACGTTTATGTACTCGTATATATACTATGTCGGTATTGCGTTGCGTAACACAAAATATCGTTAATGATCATTTATGTGTACGCGTTTCAACGGTGTTGTACTTCAACAAGCACAAACAATTTGCTCATAATACATTAATCCTTTGAAGTACTTTATTGAGAGTGGCAAAGGAAGTTGCATCGAGCTAACCTAATCCAGCGAAAGAAAATGTTCATTTTAACATAAATGCGTACAAATATACACATATGGCATATATGTTAATGCGTGTTGCATGCTTACCATATATGGATATAGAGTGTGTTGTCGAATTCTACCCGCAGGATGACGCTACAAAATAAGAAATACTCATGCTGCGGCCGCGTAAGGTAAATCTAACAGGCTCACGGCTTCTTACTGACGCCGAACGGAAAAGCTGTAATAGACCGTGCGGGATCAATAGAATCCGTATAAGGAATATATCTTACCGAGTAATCTTAATATTCCATCATCAAAAGTACTAACAAGAGGAACGTTCGCTATTCTGTATTGTGTAACTTCGTCTTGCTTTCATCCATTACGACATTTAACGTCACTAATCTAATATGACAAGCTACCCACCAAATATGAAAACATACACGGTCAGCATGTGACCTGGCTGAGCCAATTAAAAACGAGAATTCTGTACGAGGTAAGATACCATCGAATACGGGAGGCGGAAAACTACAACGGGCGAGGCCTGGTATAGGGGAAATAACCCTGGGTTAGGGTTAGGGTAAGGGTTAGGGTTAGGGGTCGGGTTAGGGTTAGGGTTGGGTTTAGGCTAACCCGAACCCTAACCCGACCCCTAACACTAACCCTAACCCTAACCCTAACCCTCTAACCCCCCTTGCGCAATACCATACCATGCCTCGCCCGTTGTAGTTTTCCGTCTCCCATCGAATACGCATAGCGCATTTGAGACTGCCTAGCTTGAGTAATCACTCAATGCAAAACAGTGCACATCACCTCATATTTTATTATAGTTCAATAAATCTTAAAATTAATATTGCGTCGCCCAGATTCGACTACAAATTTGAAGCTTCACAATATCAACATACAGGTTAATCGGTGTAAGGCTGTCAATGTTTCATTCGTAAACATTTTAGTCATTCGCCGCAAAACACGACCATATGTGAGTCTTTATTTGTTTCATTTAAAAACAATAACCTTAAAAAAACACTTGAACTTTTAATTTACTGAACACTGGTCAACAATTTATATGATATCGCCGTGGCGTAGTGGATCCGCCTTGCGACCGGGAGGTCACGGGTTCGATCCCCACTTTGGGAACGTTCTTTAGATCTCCCCTATAGACACCAAGATCCGGTTCTTGTCCCATGAAACGGGCTCGAGAGCGTTTTAAATAAGCCATAGGCTATCGATACAAGCGAGCATTAATAAATAGGTTTAAAATAAAACTAACAATGTATATACATTCAGACCATTCCACGCAAGGCTTTGACCCAAAGACCTCGCCTAGGCTGTCACTTCCTTAATTGTGTCGTGTTCTGAGAAAACTGGGCAAAATGCTTGTGCGTAAAGTGTCATCCCAGATAAGCCTGTGCAGTCCGCACAGGCTAATCCGGGACGACACTTTTCGCCTAAACTGGATTTTCGCTAAGAAGAGACATCATTTAAACGAAAAATTCCATAAAAGCGGAAATTTTCGTCCCTGATTAGCCTGTGCGAACTGCACAGGCTAATCTGGGATGACAATTTACGCACAAGCATTTTGCCCAGTTTTCTCAGAACACGCCACAATTCGTCTTTATATGTTGACGTCATTCGTCTTCGCATCTTATTGCATAATTGCATGTTAACTGAAACGTGCAATTACGATGATTGTTAAATTATTAGTATTTATCATGTCATAATGTCATAATGTACTAGATTTGGATTTACTATACTACATTTTTAATAATTTGTTCTGTTCGTTGCAATAAAGGTGATACGTTCTTGGGGATGATAATGGCGTGGTAAATGAATAAATTACCTATAGAATACCTTATGTCTCATAAGAACCAGATTTTTGTATTCATGCCAAGGAAAGAGTGACAGTTTGTGAATACATGCGAAGTTTAAAATATTGTTTTTAATTCCTGCAAGAAAGGCAATATATTTTCATATGGTTTGTTAAGTCTTAGTGTACCATAAATGATCATGTAAGACATGCGCGTATTAGCTTGATTGGGGTCGACATTTGTCGTGTGGTTATAATTTTCGTAGTTTATGTACATTTTAACTCGCCCCTTGTCAAACAGATTACAAGGAAATGAACGAACCATACAACACGCAGTTGGGTTATTTAACACTTTTATGATGATTATACTTATAGACAAGAATTTGGAGAATTTGCAAAGTGTGGTGCAAAAATGGCGCGCTTTCGGTACTAAACAAATTCAATTTACATTATGAAATGAAAATCACTTGTTTTGAACGTTATTATAGAATGAGTATAATGTTGTTGTGGGCAAAAGTACAGTATTATTATTATTATTATTTTAAAATTATATTTTAACACACTAACCGAAGAAACCACATTAAACTTGCAAAAATTAAAAAATATATGTACGTTGCCATTGTTTATTATTTACTGCAATACTGATTCGAAATGTTTCCAAAAAGGCGCATTGTGCTTTTACCGTTCTGACTGCAATTTCTAGCTATTTACATCACATAACTATTTTATTTGTCTGGTCATTTCAATTTACTTAACAAAAACATTGCCAAGTTCGCGTTCATATTATATGATATACATACATATTATATGATATATTATATATATATTATACATCAGGTTAAGGCTTTTTTTAATATCTGTATAAATCAAGAAATAGTAACTATTGATTAACATAAATTATGTTTACAAATAGTTCAGTGAGTTTGCATTTAAAAATGCGAATTTGTTATGTTCTGTTTTATTTTGCAAACGATCAAATACATTTTACATTTTGCGAACGTCAACATATATTCTTATTCTTCTTATTGTGGTTAGGTGTGCTGCTTGCATGTTTATTGTTCTATTACATCACTCACAATTAAAAGCATTTTCAGGCCTTACGAACTACTGCATAAATTTACACATGTTTTCGCTTTTGATTGTTTTTTTCCCATGTATTAATACTAAAAAACCGTAATTTCTATATTTTGTATACGCCTTTCTTTGAAATTTAAGGGTGTCTTTTATTTAAATAAGTAAATTACGTGTATTTGACTTGTTTATAGGCTTGTGCAGGTCGAGGCCAACCATCCGAAACAGTAACGTATGTGTGCGTAGCATTTATTTAGTAGTACCTTATTAAAGAATTTTATTCATAATTATAACTTTCAATTTAAATATAAAAGTATATTCACATATGTGTGTTATACATAATAAAACTATAACAAAGTTCAAATAATGTTATAATAAAAGGTAAAGTATAGTTTGAGTACATGTATATGGTACCTAATATGTTTAAGTGTTTATGTATATTACACGCTATCTTATGTAATTTATGTGTTGTTGTCATTACAAAAGCTAAATATGTTTATGCTCACTGATTTCATGGTTTCATACATCTAGTTCGAATCCATTAACCCAAACATAAATCATTCCCGAATACAACAATGATAGAGCAAATTTACAAGGAAAATGATTAAAATGTGAGAACATTTTTGTGCAATTAAGCGCATTATGGTAACACCAGTTTTAATTATCATTTTATAGAAGTTTAATAGCTTAAGAATGTGCTATTTTGGCTTGAAAAGTAGTTTATGGTTACGTTTCATTCAGACGTTCGCGCGTGTTAAGGAAATATATTTAAATAACGTGATTTTGCATTTAAAACACTGTCTAATTTACGTCCAAGGACACATCGCACTGATGATAGCCTTTTCCTTTTGTTTTGGTATTTATGTTGTGATTTCCTGTTCTGTTTAACACGTTCTCTATCAGAACGTTGGCATGCAATTTAATATTTTCAGAAAATTGTTTTATTTAACAATACATCCAGAAGGCAAAAAGCCCAAGTGGACAAAGCAAGCATACAGTGTTTACATAGTCAATAGTTTATGATTGTACAGAGTAATAATACGTTTTATTGCAGCAATACATACATGTATGATTAAATATTGGACAATTATATTAAGAACTATCGATGGTAAATTACATGCACTGGTCTGTCGTTTGTCCTATGTTTCCGGTGTATCCGCCTACCTTTATTCTCTTGCAATGTGTTTAATATATAAATTTTGAAACTGCAGATCATTATCAGGAGATAAATCATATTACTATCCGCTTATCAGTTATTTACGGCAAGAGGAAAACACATAAAACACAACACTAATCATACAAATGATTAAAACTGGCATTATTGCATTGGAACAATCAATGTAAAGCAATCGGAATTTAAACCTGTTAAAAACCGTGCCTTACCATTATATAAGCAACACTCATTTTAAGAGAAAGGTACACAGTATGTAACAAAGAATTCACACAACCGACACAAACACACCAACAATTAATTCTGGGGACGCCGTCTTTGAACAAATTGGTCATTCGACAATATTGTCAGTCCATGTAACTTACATAACAGGGTTATGTTTACGTGGTTTGTTGCGTTATGATATTGATCAAATGCCATAGATTAACTGTGTTGCGTTATGAATTGATCAGATTAACTGACACATCAATGGCTTCTGAAAGTATGAATCCTCACGTTTACTGTATGCAAATGAAACAATACAATACATAACAGATGTAGTAAAAGCACCACTAACAAGGAAAGTAAATATGTTTTATTCAGATTAAGCCAGTAAGAGCAATGAAAAATTGTGTTTGTCAAAAATTGTTTCAAAATGAGCACTGTGTGTTTGTTCTGTGTGGCTAGTATGCATTGATAGATCGCAGTCCTTGACGCAGAATGGGCTTAACAATGTTCTGTTGTTAGTTGATAATGTGGCAGTATATATCAGCCAGTCATAATCCTGGTAAATATCCTGGTTCATGGTTGTGTTATTTACATCGCTAAGTTTGCATGTTAAACAATTATTTTTTTTCAATTCAATGTTTTATTAAAGTTTCATTCGCAATATATATACAATTTAAATACATAGGAAAAGTACAGTTACATATAAAAAAAATTATGTGTTCAATACCCCTTTGCATTTTTTTTGTGTACANGCCTCTACTACTAAAGGCTTACTCTTCTCTCTCATCTAGGGATTCATCCCTTTTTAAGAGCAGACCGCATGAATTACGAGCTCTGTCATCTTCGTGGGCGTATAATTATTACAGCCTACTGTCTGACGTGCTCCAAGATGCTTTCTGGAGGATGCCGACCACCTTCCCCTCCTTTTATCTTCGTTCTCTTGAGTGCCTACAAGACTACTGGTATTTGTTGGGCCCCCTTGTGGGTCCACAAACGGCGATGTCTTCTACGAAATTGACATACTTACTCTTATCCGAGAAGTCATGTCAATACCGTACTAACGAAGATTAGCTGATAACCCTGTATATGGGTTCTGCTCGGATGGGGATTGGGGAGCTTTACGCGAACCTTCCCTCCGCAGCTGCAAATTCAGCTATTAGATAGCAGGTAACGTATTTATGATATTAAAACAAATTTTTATAGTAAAAATCATTTTAATTATTAAATACTTACCTGCTATCGTTGAGTCCCACCTCCCACCCCGCTCTTCGCCTAATATTTTTCATATTATATTTATTGGAAGAAGAGTGATTTGTGGGTAGACGGTTTTTGGTGACGAGGTTGCACTGCACTATGTGAACGTTCTTACCTGTTGCCTAGATCCGTCCTACTATCTTGGTGGTGCGCTCCAGAAATTCCGGGTAAATAACAACCCTTACGGATTAAGTAGATATTAGATAGCAGGTAAGTATTTAATAATTAAAGGAATTTTACTATAAAAATTTGTATTGTTTCTAATTTGTTGTTAGATAAAGTGAAACAATTGCATAAAGGCTAAACCAAGGCAACTGACAATTCATAGTTATCAAAGCAAAATTCCTGGCCAAATGTTTGAGTTAATTTTGATAGAAATATAGTATACGTCTCCCATGTTGTATCGATCTATTTAGAATTCAAGAGACACACAATCAGTACTCGGATATCTGAAAATGAACTCGTGATCTCCAATTGCAGTCAAAAATCGAGCTCTTATACACAATGGCTTGGGGATGCTATTCTACCACACTCGACGCAGAAAACTGACTAATTACAAGCACATCCTAGGCCACCATGTCGAATATTAAAAATTGTTATTGTCATGTTTACCTTGTTATTGCTAGAGGACACACAGAAACTTGGTCACATTTTTCATCTTTACAATATCTAGACTAAGTTCAAGTCTGGGTCAAGTGGGGTCAAACACTAGTTATCTTGATAAAAACAATTGTGACCACTATTAGGCTTCAAAACGACTTGATCTTGCTTTATTAACAAAGCTAACAATATTGAGGCCTAATTCGAATTTAGTTTAAGTGAGGTCAAAACTATGTCACCAGGTCAAATCTTCAAAGGTGAGAAAGCTTATTCAAATGTACGCATGTAGCCCTGAGTCCATTCGAGCAAATGTGTTGAGCCATTTTTCGCTAAGGTTAGCTTGGAGAAATAAATGTTTTAGAATACGTGCGCATTCCCATCCGACCCCCGGCAAACAAAATTTTCCGTCACAATAAATTTCACAAATTTATCCCCCAAACACTCTGGATTAGCACATTAAGACAACTTGAAGATGACGTCGTGAAGGCAATCCAAATACATTTCCAGGCCAACGTCCGACAGATGGACGCCATCGCTCCGAAAAACGAAAAAAAAAACTGGTGTCTCGTAATCGAGCGGCACCGGCACTATTTCGTGCTTCGTAAAAAAAAACACAATTGCGAGCAGACGACCGCAGCGATTGATGCAGCGTTCATATCGATCGGCCGGTGCGAAACACCAGCGCCGCTCCAAGTTAATCGGGGCAAAATATAAACCCACGCAAAGACGAAGTCTGGGGGCGCTGCCCGAAAATAGTTAAATTCTCGGTTAATGAAGTTTCTTAGTTTGGTTAACGACATATAGGCAAGATCATTAGCCTCGAAGTTGAGAAAAAGAACGTCTGGTGCTTTATTTAAAAGCATGTTAGACTCAACTGCATGCCGGAACTGCGCCCATGTCATGCCGCACATGCCCCACCGACCGATATGTTTCCCGTCTGGGTTTCTTGGGTTGCTCTTGCCTGTCTGTATATCGCGAACGCCGGCCCAGTACTGGATCTTGAAAAAAAAAATTGCTTCAAAGAATATTCTAGACATTTATCGATTATACGCGTTATACGCCCCGATCACCATCGACCCATCTGCTTGATGGCGGTAAGCCGGTTGGCTGAATACCCTCTGTGGCTAGGTCTTTGGCTCAACCTATCCTTAAAGGTCAATTTCAAAAAAAATCCAAAGTCAATATATTTAACGCTATTTACCTTGAAATATGATTAAATTATCGGGTGAATAATGTTTTAGTGTTGTGTTTGACATAAAAAGGATGATTTTGTTGACTTTTATGATCGTAACTCGCAAAGCGTTGGTTCGCTTATCTCCCCTGTTCTCCCCTGTTGTGTGACGGCACAGCTGAACAAGCATCCGCTTAGAAGATAAGCAATAGTTCAGAATTCGGGATTGATTTTTCTGTTTTTATTGATATTTTCGTGAAATTGTTTTCACAGTGATAGGGAAAATGGTTATCTGTGCAGCCTTTGTCTGTTAATCACGCTCTGGAAAAGATAATGTGATTTTNAGTCCGTACAGGCTCATCAGGGACGACACTTTCCGCCTAAACTGGATTTTCGTCAAGAAGAGTCTTCCTTTGAACGAAAAATACATTAAAGCGGAAAGTGTCGTCCCTGATTGGCCTTTGCGGACTACACATGCTTATCTTTGATGACACTTTACGCACGTTCATGAAACACCATTTTCACAGAGCGAGTCCCGTTTACATGAGCTCTTCTACAATACACAATTACTAACAACGACACATACAAAAACTGTATTTGATCTCTAAGCGGTTGCAGTGCAAATAATTATGTAAGTAACTGCCTTACTTGACTAAGAGGTAGAGGGAAAGGGCTATATAAATAATAACTGGATCAATCTCGATACAAGATGGGTAGTCGGACATGGTTTCGGCTTAACCGACTTTATTAACGACTTACGTACTTGGCTAAAGAACGTACATGTATTGTCATAATCATTCGGTAATCATTCGGTAATAAAACATCTATGACATTTTTTTTTAATGCGTAATTCAGCTCATGATTAATAACTTCTTCTGTTTCTGCATGTACAATATTCCTCTCTGGGGCATTGTCGTACAAGAAAAACAGTTTCAAAATCGTGGTGTGGCGCCTATTTCGGTGCCACCCCTTCCTTGAACTGCATGTACAGCAGGCGTAAAATGAAGGAATCATATTTACCCCCTACAATGCAGCAATCGGTTGTTACCAAATGCACGTTTTTGCACATATTGTACAGAAAGGCTAACAACCGACTAGGATTGTTTGCATGGTATGTGTCACATTCAATTTAGTCGAATATGGCTTGTTGTTCAATGTGCCCGACAAAACGTGATTGTGTTGTGCGATTAACAGTAAAATCACATGTTCGTGCACATTCATTTCGAGCACATGGTCGAAACCAAAACAATCCCTTATCGTTATGTAGTGAATTTAATTTTAATAAAACCAACATAACTGTTCATTTCGCGCTTATGGCCGAAACCAAAACAATTTCTTATCGCTATGTAATGATTTAAATTTAAAGAAAACAAACACAACTTTTCAGCGTTGCATCTTTTATTTGTTTATATTATAAAATGAGTCAACAATGTAATGTTGCGTTTAATTAAACGCCTATCATTTATTAAAATTTAAAAAAAAAATCTGAAATTAATATTGATATATAGTTATTAATATTTAAGCCTAATCATTATGCATACAATTCAAGAGATTTAAATGTTCTATATACAATAACGATACATAAGTTGTCAACAACAAAAACGGTCAATACAGGCAAATACCGCTATTGTTTGGAAACGGAAGAGCCGTTTGTAAAAACAACAAAGTCATGCGAAGGAAATTAGTTAGCCTATTGGTGGTGTTGTTATTCGTTGACGTATAACGTCTTATTAATTCATTTACGGCGTCAATTGTGATTTTTTGTTTAAATTGCATGCATGCATTCAGTCAGCCCATAAAACTGTCGAAATGCGCCAATAAAAACTAGCTTTTACCAAGCGATGAGTAGTTGCCGTAATGATATACTGAATGACAAACAACAAAGTATGCTTGGACACGTGTCTTACAAGGGATTTGTGTTTCCGCTTCCATCAACGCCAACACTAGACGTAGAATTCCACAATAGGGCAACTTCATAAACATTGAACATTTAAATACTGATTTGGTAATACAACAATCGGTAAAACAATTACTATTACAACCATGAATACCTGTTTAATTTTGAAATGTTTATATGTATTGATGTTTTGTAAATTTAACCCCATTTCTTGTCTTCGACTTTGGTATATGAGTATCTTTCTTTTAATATATATACTATGCATATTTTTATTTTTGTTTTATTGTATGGTTTCCTAGCGTCGATGTTATTCATATAATGCAAATACTTTGCGTTGTTTTGTTGTTTTTTAAACTTGAAATTGTTTACAAACCATAAACCCGTTCATCCTTCGAGATTATACACGATGAATTATCTCTTTTGGTAGCTTCTTGTCAAAGAATGTATTACTGCTGTGTTTTAAGTTTTATTAACACAAGACAAGACCGTGTTTGAATTTAATTTATAGTGTTTGAAGATAATTATTGTATTTACAATTATTATATAAACAGTTGATATGTAATAAAATGAAAGGAAACCTCAGTATAAATACGTTATTAATTTGCTTTATTCCAACATATATTATATTGCATGATCATGATTGGTCATAAGAGCTAAGTTAGGTATTACAATAAAATGAAATCCAAAAATATGTTAATGAGATTTACAAAACATAACATGTTTTACTTTGAATGATTTATTTAGAAAGCAGCCCCCGTTTTGATGTGACCTTTAAAGCCTGTCTGGATTACATATTGAAAGAAGGTTGTCTTGCGTCATGTGTCAATTGAAAATAGTTCCGGATAACGTTTTTTTATGAATCTGTCACATTGAAGTCACAAAGAATGGTGCAGCTAAATGAACACGGGAGCAATTGTGTAAGTGTATAAAATATGTATCAACAGACTTGAAGACCCTGCATAAATCTTACTGGAAATTTACTTCTATAATAACACGACCTATTTAAATTGAACTTAAAGCAATTCCGAGGGTAGTAAAAATACCATAGTTTACTGTTATTTCAGCAATTAAAATAGTCTAACATAATACATTGTCGATTTTGACCGCGTTATTAGGCGTAATTCATTTTGTTCAAAGTATTTCCTAGCTTTGTTTTTTTTGAAGGTATATCGTTATGTATAAAATAATTAACGGCAAGTAGTAATTTAAGTAAAACGAATAATTTACAGATCAACGTTCATATATCTTTATACATCACCGTAAACATAGCAAAGTACAGTCTTACCTGTCAATAAAGACCACTTAAGGGATTTGGTCGTTGTGGTCTTTGTTCACAGGTGGTCTTTATTCGCAGGGTTGATTGATATACAGTGAATTCGTTCTGGAGGAAATCGATGTAGTCTTTATGGACAGGTTATTTTAAAAACATTAATGGTTCCAATGACATTTCCTCATGCGATTTTTTTTGCAGAAGGTTCGCTAAAACATGGTTTTACTATTTCTATGGAATCGGTTTTGCTTTTTAAATAAATTTGCTGCAGATGTATACGCGCAATTTGTGTATTCGACCTTATTGTAGCCAGGTGATTCGTTAGTGTTTTATGTGATCTAATCAAACTATTTGAGAGCCTTTTTGTACGCAAATGAAACCTTTTTTATGGTCAATTAAAGTTCTAAACGATTGCATTCATTTCAATAAAACAACACATTTGCAATTATAGTTGAACGTTACCTTAAACATTCGTATAATTTGCAATTTTCGTTCGCAAAATTATTTCACCGGACAACTTCTATATAAAAAAGCAATCTTGGAAAAAATGTTGTGAAGATTTGATAACAGCTCAAACTATTGATAATAGGGATCCGGAAAACAATATGACGTAAAAGGCGACAGCTAAGGTCAACTGTGATTAACTAATAGAGACCATGTCTCCACGTGATTAGACAATGACCATGTCTCCACGTGATTAATCAATGACCATATCTGTGTGTTATTAATCAAAGACCATGTCTCCATGTGATTAAACAATGACCATGTCTCCGTGTTATTAAACAATGACCATGTCTCCACGTGATAAACCAATGACCATGTCTTCACGTGATTAATCAATGACCATATCTCCGTGTGATTAATCAATGACCATATCTCCGTGTGATTTTTCAATGACCATGTCTTCGTGTGATTAAACAATGACCATGTCTACATGTTATTAAACAATGACCATGTCTACATGTTATTAAACAATGACCATGTCTCCACGTGATTAATCAATGAGCATGTCTCCACGTGATTAAACAATGACCATGTCTCCACGTGATTAATCAATGATCATGTCTCCACGTGATTAATCAATGACCATGTCTCCGTGTGATTAATCAATGATCATGTCTCCACGTGGTTTATCAATGATCATGTCTCTACGTGATTAATCAATGACCATGTCTCCACGTGATTAAAAAATGATCATGTCTCCAGTTACGAGTGCAATGCGATTGGCCTTCGAATATGAACTTGTGAAAATGTGTTCAAACTATCAAGTTATAACTCGCAAATTGTATAGTTGCGAATTAAACAACTCTAATTTTAATTATTAATAATTAGACATGTTCAACATTAGTTTTCAGCAGAGAACCTATTCCTAAAATATTTGGAACAGATATGTTTTCAACTTTCAAAATTATGTTAATCATTCTTAAACGTTTCCTCTTCGTTGTGTAGTTTTATGGTAAACTTTTATTTTGATTTAGAAGGAATGTCAGAAATGTATATGATTGCAGCCAATTGTGTTCGCGCGCTCATGCGTGTAAACTCATAAGAACGAACACACACACATGATGCTATACTACACTTCTTATGTGCATTTCCAATCACCAGTATAATGCACGACTATTAGCAAGAACAAAGTTTACCATCGTATTTCGACGTGATTACATTCTCAATTCTCATCCAGCCTTTTGAAAACAACAGGTTCAACAACCAAAACAAACGCCACAAGGATATTTGCATGCATATGAAGAATAATGATCGTGAACCTTTCTTTTGTTTTTTTTTATTAAGAAAACAATATTTCAATGCAAAATGGCGCTTCGCTTAATTGTCATGATGACATGATGACTTATTTTCGATGCAAGTACAAATTAGGAAAAAGATGAATGTTGTTTGTTTAAAGTTTTATGTTTTTCGGTTGACAATGAAATATGAACATATTTCCATATGAAAAAGATTAATTAATACCTCGCAGTTTTGAAAGACAATTAAATTTACTCGGAAATATCAACTTCTCATGTTTGTTTACATTTTCATGATTCATCGCAAAAACTTTAATATATTCCCAACAAAACACTTTATTTCAAAAATAATATAGCTACACATAATGTGTTATTTCATTAACAAAACAGTACAGAACAGAACAGTTTATTTTGACTTAAGCATTTAGCGATCATCGTCATTAACATACATATACAAAAACATAATGCGTTTAAAGGAAATACAAAACATCCGTCATTCGAAGAAAGATCAATTTACATACACAAGAGATAAACATATTTTCTTGCGAATGTCACATGGATGAGGTAAATACATAGTGACCACAACGAAAGTTAATAATTTCAATCATTATGTACCTAATTTCTTCGTGAAAAAATATAATTATTTTAAACAAAAATATTATATAACACATTTTCTCGTATTTAAAAGCATTTTAAACTTAAGATTGCTAGTTTTCTTAACACTTTTTTGTTAGAGCTATTATGTAGTCTGATAAACTTAAATATATTTGAACGGGATCTATAATACTTTGGAATTAATATATTCCTTACATCAGCATAATAGGGGCATTTAAGAACAAAGTGATATTCATCCTCGATATTGTTTAGGTCCGATAGCAAACATATGCGTTGATCTCTGATAATGTTCTGGTGTCTTCCAATTTTTATAGATAATTTATTATAGATAAGTGGATTATTTACATATAGATGAAAATAACAAATGTATAAAAGTCTTATGATTTCAGTTGAAGTGCTATAGATGCACAAACAAAACAACCAGCGGTTTGATTACATTGTTTAAACAATGAACACATTGAAAACAACAGAAGTGGCGCACCTATCGAAGCAATAACGACGTCAGAAGGAGATGACTAACATGTAATGCCTTAGTATGCACAAAAACCTATTATGTATAGAATTCCCAAACAGAAGAGTGGAAATTGTGAAAACTACATTTTGGACTTTATAAGAACAAAACTTCATATACAGAATGCAAAAGAGGAGATACACAAATTGACAGCGTAAACATGGTGGGAACTTACAGGTCAGGCTTATTGCGACATGTGCGGGGTTTTATTACCAGAGAATCTTCGGAAGGCACCCAAAGAACTAAACGGGACCCAGACTGGAAATGCTGAGCAGTACCCACCGGAAGTTATGGGAAAAGAAGAAAGCTGGTTACGATCACGAAGGCCTCACACGCAAAGGGCAAGGAAGCGTCCATCAAAGTGGACAGATTTTTCATAAACAAACAATTTTAATTTTACTGTAAATATTGACTAACAAAATGAAATAATAAGCAATGGTGGATCATAATGTACTGCCAGAAATACATTATATATGACAAAGCTTATTATCAATGTTATTGATTATATATATAAAACAACATAAATATTACGTTGCTAAAATTCGCTTATCGTCACATATCGTTGATTGAAACTGGCAGATATTATAACATTATCAGAACCGAAAGTATGTGCATTATATGTAATCTTAACGACTTAGAAGACGAGAACCATTTTAGGTACAAAGGTACAAACACATACCAACATATTTCGCAATATGACCATTATGTACACATTTTTGAAACCTTGTGAATGGTAATAATAAATGAAAGCTTAGTAAGTTAGCTATTTACTGTATAAAATGGTTTAAACATATATAATTATATGTTTCGTATGACTTGTCGTTTGTTAATATCATTCATGTACAATGTACTGGTATAATTATAAAATAAATGTATTTGTTTCCTGTCACCACTGAAATTCTTTAGACGTGTAATTGCATTAAAATCAGCTCATAAGATTACCATGCACACGTATACACGTACACACACCGGCACGCGCGCACACACCCCGGCACGCGCGCACACACACACGCGCGCGCACACACACACACGCGCGCACACNACACACACACACACACACACACACACACACACACACACACACAGACTCGTGCCACACAGACTCGTGCCACACAAATAGACACTTCGACAGCAGATACACCGTAACGGCTGTATAACGATTTATTTCGTTTTAAACTGTTACAAATGCATTCGATGGTGAAAGGCAACCATGGAATGGTTTGCACATTTTGTGAAGAATACATGTATAACTTAAATATTGTCAGGTTATGTCGCAAATGCGGAGAACAGCTATATACAATATTAAGGTCAACGTGTTTGTTAATATAACGTGAACAATTAAATGATGATGGGATGAAAGACATCAAGAATTAGAGAATTAATTGATACACCTTTAAGCGACGACAAAGCAGACACAGAACGGGGGTTATTAGCTTAGAAAATATGCAAAAACGCGTGCAACTAAATGTTAACAGTATGCGAGGAATTAACATCACGTACCATGAAAAAATTAAGCCGACCACACGAAAACAGAGTAATATAGATGTGATAGGTTAATTGTTCACGTTAAAATACGAAGTAAAATGAGACAGGTTTATTGGTTTGTAATTTGCTTTGATTCACCCACGCTCATTTGCCACCTGTATTTCAAACAGGACATTTTTTTTTATAAATGTATATCTGACTGACACCTTTGTCTTTTGGTGGTTGTAGTATTTTTTTAATATTAGGTTAACAAAACGCATTCACATAAATTTCGAATTTAAAACCTTCAATTGGTTACCTGCAGATTTTTTATCAACTGTCATAAGAAAACAATAATGAAAAGTTATTTCTAGTAACCTTCCTGTTATAAAAGAAATAATGAAATAACAAAAATATGTGAAAAAAAAGGTTTACTGGATGTGCGTAAAGCACTTTCCGCTTTTATTGTATTTTTCGTTTAAAAGAAGACTGTTCTTGACGAACATCACGTTTAGGCGGAAAGTTTCTTCCCTGATTAGCCTGTGTGGACTGAACAGGCTAATCTGGGACGACACATTGAGCACATGCATTATACCTCATTTTCACAGAGCGAGGCTCATGTCCATTAAGTGTATCTACACGACCTTGGCTTACAATTTGGATATACGATGCCTCGCTCCTCATGAATTGTTTCATGATATCTATACTGATGTGTTCGTATATATGTATCTAGCTTTCAGATAACGCGGTGCTTTAAATAGTTTCACGAGCTGTAAATAAACTAATCAGCATAATTTGCGAAGATTAAGGCTAATTGAAAGTTGTAAGTGGTCTTTGGTCAGTGTGACGCATACAATACTATCAATTCATGAGTTCGGGTTGGAATGTTCACGGCTTAGCTACTTATTTAACTAATGAAATGAAAAAAGTGTACAAATTACAGCAGTCAATTTGTTCAGAGATGATCGCAGTGTAAGAAGTAATTCGCTGTTATAGAAAAACAACAGCAACACAATATCACCGCAGGATATACTAAAATACATACACAATATGTACGTTTTAATAGTTTATCTTGACTCCCTTCAGCTATCTTAAACACTGAGAACTTTTTAATATCTTGAATTGTTTCTACTTTTTTGTATGGCCATTTCTAAGGGGGGGGGGGGCTAATTACGTTGTTTTTAGAACTGGGTAAGGAAGACACAGTTTCAATGAAAATAACAATGCGTCATTTTGATTTACCTTAATTGTCTGCACATATTGTAAATAAAAGGAACTGTTATTACACAAAATGATGTTCTAAGCGTCTTTGTTATAAAATGTTTCATTGAAATTTTATGGCCGGACCTTACAAACTGGTATGTTAATGATTAAAGGTTGACACAAAATTAACATAACGGCGAGGACAAAATCATATTAACAAATAGAAGTTGAAGGATTTCTAAAGTTACTATTAAGTTTGTATAATATAACTTCGGTCTGTTAATCTTATGACTTATCAATCGCCCCGTTTGGGCCAAATGCATGTACATTAAGAATTTTTAATTTAATTTATATATAGACGGATAAACGTGTGATATATAAATTTGCTTTATTTATAAAAGATTGCTTGCTAAAACGAGAAAGTATACTATGTGTGACAATATGACCTTATTATGGTTATTATACAAAAGTGTACATGAAATTTATAAATCGCCCAATCCCCGCGAAAATGGCCAACCTCAATATTTACAAGTTCACAGGAGAAGGAAAAAACTTCATTTTTTTTAAATTACAGAATGAAGCTAAACTTTGCATGATGACTTTTTAAATATCCCTACATGTGTCATAATGTTTAAAGTGACTTGTGACTTATTCTGAAAAAATATGAGAAAATTGTCTAACTCAAGCTTTAAGCTTGAGTCAAAGCTTGAGTTAGACAATTTGCTCATATTATTTCATTGTTTACATTAACTTTGGAAATTTTCGCATTTACTTTGGAAATTTTCGCACACATTAACATGGGTATAACTTTGTAAGCCGATTGGATAGGACCTTGGAATTCTTCGCGGGAGAAGCGGGCCGTTTTCACCACTGCGAAAATGTCAAAACCCGTTTTCGTGCCAAAACTGAGATTGACCATTTTCGTGGGGAGGGGACGAAATGCTACATTCTATATCAAATCAGTGATTATTTTACTATAAACTCTTAAACAGGCATAAGGTGGCTAAATTTATCCATGTCTGATTAGTGACTCGTAAGCCATCTGCATGGCTGGGTAGTATTGCAAACATTGAAAATTTGCAAAAATTAAGAAATCCCTTAGTCATTAAAAAAAAACTAATAAGTATAATTGTTGTGTCAAACCAGGCTGCCTGAAATAAGTAGGGCAATTATATTAATGTGTTCAATGTTGGTATCGCCGCGTATGTTTTTATTAGACAACCCTCAGAATGTCAATACTTCGCTGACCACGGTGACAACATTTTTACCAGACCTCACACTTTGCCCAGCCATAATATGAGGTAATGTAGAACACAAGAGGAGCCGGGAAAATACAGAATCTGCGAGTATGGTAGTGATGAGAAATTCGTCAACGCTGTAGTACAATTCCAGGCTGAAGTTTTCACGAAAGTGACTGATCGTCTGAGCAACAGACATCATGAATGTATAATGACTTAATGTCAGTCATCTCTGCAGACCTATACGGCAAAACACATGTCGTAAAAGCTACCTACGAAAATTTTACCGTAACTTTAAATCTACTGATAATGTCAAACCGGCCATTAACAACATCACGCGTGTACTATTTAATCGCCCCCTGCCTTAAATTGACAATCTTCTGGCAAAGGGTGAATATTGCAATATGAGTGATATTGTGGAGTTTGCATTAAGTTTGTTAGAAGAAGGTGAAGTGTTTACAAGTACATTCCTTAACCGTAACATGAAGCAGCTGATTATCAATCACTATGGACATTCGGTAACAATATCCCCCAAAAGTAGGGTCAATGGATCTGACATCATTTTTCCATCTGATATAACCGCTGCTGACATAGTGATCAAACTGAAGAACCAAGACATAATGCAGAAAGCTCGAACATAGTTTAAAAAAATTCTCAAGTGCGTTGATTTTGATCTACAAGACAGTTTGTAAAGAATGCCAGGACCGCTTCTCACGTTTTGTCAGCTTTTTTTAAGGTCCCTAAGAACAAACTGTTTCAAAGCAAATAACAAACAGGAACCTGTTTGAGAGACCACACGAGTACACAGCTGCACTGCCTATTCAAGATTCTTGTGTACATCAGTCATAGCGGATTGACGCGAACACCATTGCATATGATGCTTTGTCATGCAATTTATGAAAGAGATCGCAGCAGAAGCCTTTTCACTGCTTGCGATAGAATTGGTGCATGTTCAAGTAATCAACCCATCAGATCTGCTCACAGTCTTCTTGCTAGCTATGCCGTGAAATGCCAAGCAGATGAAGAAACCTCAATACCCAGTACTTTCGACAAAGAGGACTACATTATAGCTGGAATGGACAACTTGGACTATGCTGACAAATCATCAATAGCTGGTACCGAAGATTCACATTATGTAGCCCTAGTATTATTTAAAGAGGTCACAGTGAATAGGCCTCTGTCCAAACCCCAGTTTCCAATACAGGAATAAGCCGTGCACATCTGAGGACAAAGCTAACATGTCAAGAGGTACCTCCCCATACGTTGAGATGTCTTTAAAGGAAGGTGAACAGTTGCGGCGCGGGGACGAAGCAACGGGTATTGCAATTATTGACATGAGCAGAGACACACCAATCCCAAAACAACTCAATAAATGTTGTAAATCCGAGGAAAATAAGCATAATCTTCAACTATTGGTTAGGGATATAGTGTGCAGCGACGTCTGTTCCAAGCTATCATTGCAAGTTCAGTTGTCTCTGACAATGAAGCTCGTCCAACAATAAAGTCTGGTAATGAAGACATTCCTGAACTGTTAAACTGGATTGCGGAGGCCGATGCCAGGGTAGTTGCTCATGTTGAGTGGGCTGCTCGTATCAAACAGTGTCAAAGAGGTGTTGGGATTTCCAACGACACCGACAGCTTTGCATTATTGCTTCACTTCACTCCATATTTCCAGACACTCGGTATGAACGAAATCTGTTAGCAGTTTGATACTGGTGAGCGTCGAATGCTTCTGTTGCATCAGGATATTTCTCGGCTTGGGACACCGCTGGCAAAGACAATGATAAAGGCTCACATATTGACAGGCGACGACTGCATGAGTAAAGTTGGAACCAAGCATGCAGCTGTGGCCTCTGACCCGGTACAGTTTTTAATGAATATATACCATGTCAGAACAGGATAAAGGATTAGCAGAAAAGTATCTGTTACACGTCTGGGAAGGGGCCAGATCAGCGACGACTGCGAAAACGTTTGACCAGCTCCGACTAGAGAACTTTACAGTGCTAGTGCTGGACTTGATTGCCTCCCTCCTACAAGCAGTTTAATTAAGGGACATATTCGTAGAGAAGCCTTTCTTATACATAGGGCATGTCAACTGCTTATAAATATCGATGGTCCTGAGACACGGCTGGCACCATTTACATATGGTTGATGGGAGGAGCCCCTTGGCATGCTGTTGCCCACACATTGCCTGAAGCCTTTACCATGGAGCTTACTGATATTATGCAAGTATACAGGAAAGTTTGATACTCGACGTTGTCCTTGCCGTGCTGCTGGGTCGCTGTGCATCACATTTTGTTATGGTAAAGTGGACAATTCACCTTGTGGAAACCTGACATAAAATGACTAGCTTTGGAACTATATATTATCATGTGAAACGATGTATTTTTAAAACCTATTAAATGAGCCTAATGGCATGATGATTATTTTTGTGCGTTTTGCTATAATGTCATTTGAAATAAGGTGTAAGCCCGTCTCTCAATTAGCCTGTTCCTAGGGCTGGGGATAGCTCAGTGATTACCCAGCCAACACATGACATTTGTTAAAAGTCTTCTCGACATCAAATTGATGTTACGTCTGTTTGACGTCGAGCCAACGTTGAAAAAATGTCACGTGTTTGCTTGGTAAGGGGTTTGGTCGTATTTTTCCGCCGAATGTGAACAAGCTTCAATTTCCTAGTCACTTGTCTGTGGATACAACATACGTTAATTTTTTAAATGTGTCAATATTACGTAAAACTTGCACACAAATGTTGTAATTGAATTAATTAAGTCAAAATTTGTCACATTAAAGTTTATACACGGGCTACTACTGTCCAAGGTGAACTCAAGGTCGTTTATGTATCATGTGATCTTGTAGTTGACCTTTCCAGATCACTTACACTCAATATTTAACAAAACCTCTCATAATTAAGTTCTAACCGAAAAAATAAACAATTTACAGGTAAAACATTTAGTTTTACTCCGAAAGGCATTTTTTTCTTTTTCAACATGGCCGCCGGCGGCCATATTGGATTTCGGTATTTTTAGGTTCCTGGCAGTGTGACGGACAAGCACCTCGGTGATTTATCATGTATATGGACTAATTAACTCACATCCAGTGAGAAAATCTCTAAACCCCATTTTGAAAACGGGTCTACAGGCCTAGTCCTGCACAATAATGGTAATAGCCGTTTCCATCATATAAGGTTGGCATTTGTTATGGTTTTAATAGTTATGCCGTGTAAATTCATATCTCAACCTTGACGTTAAATGTAGAAAAGTTTATATCTTTTTCATTGTATAAATTTATATGCTCCTTATATGTTGCGTACTTTACCATGTAAATCCATCATTTAGATAAAATTTGATGCGCAGTTAACTGTCTCGTATTTTTCGTATGTGACATATCAACCAATATATGTAAAACTATAAGACTGTGTCGTTTATATCATGTTTAGTTTGTTAGTGCACCTCTTCTAGTTAGTTATTACTGTTCAAAAACGTTCATGTCAAGATACAAGTGTTTTCATGGACATCGTACTTGTTAAAGATACGAAATTCGTTCCTAACGAAAGTCATGGACGACTCCATAACAAACATATCCCTGAATCATTGTTTAGTCATAACATATTTCAATCAATAATAGACCCGAAACCGTAATCATCGATCCATCCTGATTGCTCCCAAGAAAGGACTACACTGTACAGCATTACACTCTTGTCAGCCTACCGTGGACGGTCGAGAAAAGAAACGTTTTCGATTTATTGCTTTTGATGATATCACCTTCAGTTACTAATATTGTGGCGATGGGATCGTTTGAACGCAATGTCGCATGAAAGTCTTTCTGGATCCACATCGATGAATCAAACGATAATAAGTGCGCTTACAAACACACCTAGAAATTTTGGCCTTCATAAAAGATACATTGTTCATATCAAATACGTGTATTTGTAAATCAACAAATTGTACGTTAAACACAAAACAACGTGAAAGAGGTTAAACGTTGACAAACAAGCATAATTGTTCCACACCAGAAACATAAACTAGCTTTTAACCAGTATATACCATATTTGAATATTCGATTAATCATGGTACCCTATAACTATGTTCTGTTATGCACTAAGTTAGAACTTAAGCCCAAATGAGTCAGTGTAGGTTGCAATATGCTCGTTGTATACACAACATGTGTGAATATGTTTATAATTTCAGATAAAAACAAACCCAACACATTTCGTTGTAATCTTATTCGATAACATAGACACGTTAAAATGCTTCAGCAATGATTAAAGCTTCAAACTGGTTGTCAATTAAAGAATATCACAAATTTCATTCGATGTTACCATATATTACTAATGTAAATGATTATATAATAACATACACGTGTTGCTGAACTCACGAGATCAGGAGCAATAAATATACGTATTAAAGCATTGTTTTTAGTTTGGTGAAAAACAATTTATACTCAAATGTTTAAAAGTAAATGCTTGCGTTTTGATGTTTGGCCACACCAGAGGCACACAGGCGACACAGTAATTGCTCCATTGCATTGAACTCCTACGCAATACTGTATTAGTGATATCGCTTCCATTTAATTGAATGCAGAGCAGGTCAATCGGGTCTATTAATTAATTTTCAACAGTTGTTTTTACTGATAAACCAAACAAATTTAGGCGCTTTCCTTTGATTTGCAAATGTCATTATGATGAATTGTATAAGTATCGGTGAAAACGTCGTGTACATATTTTATTTAGTTTTGCATTATTTCAAATCCATACGACAAGATAAATGAAAGCCCACAAGTGCAATTGCGAAAATAACATTGGACAAACTACGAAATGGTTGCGTTCGCTGGTAAGGTCTTTTGCTCCATTGGAACGAAACTGTCCATGCCATCAATGACAGCGTCTTTAATCCCTAAACAGTGTATACATGATTAACACTGTCAAAGTAGTTCGAGTTTGTCTGGAGAACATGGCGGTCAAGCCGAGGAAAGAGACATATTTAATCAAATACAATAAGTATACGTTTTAAGTGAGCACATTTTACTCAACAGAAGTATATGATAATAATGCCTCATGGTTTTGGGATAAATATCTGACAATTTTGAATAGTGGTATAGCTTAAAAGTATATAATTTGTACATATTTTTTTTCTAGTTTAATTAGTATATTGTGTTAATTCTGGATAACTCATGAAAAGCACTTGTTAGCATTGTACTCTATAAGTAAATTATTGTTTATTAAATAATAAACTACTCAGGTTACTGCGTATTACATGTTACATGCTAATTGTGGTTTTAATGAACGAGTTATTAGCCTATTTAACCAATATTATTATGATTAATTGTGTATAATTTATTACTCAAACTTGACTTCTCGCTCTTTTGTAGATTCGTCTCTGTTTTTTTTTTATGTTATCGTTATAACATTGTTAAATAGATTATAAATGCTGTAACTCAATTGTCCTATACCTTTTCATGTATTGATACTTTGTTAACAACTTATGAAATTCAATACTGATCACATTTCGTGCCTTTATGTATATAACTATGTTTTTAACATGTATACTCATAGACGGTATGTCTATTGTATATTGAATAAACCAAACAAAATATTCGATGATTTCAGACGTAATGGTAATTGCCATTTCTATCATTATAGGCTTGCATTTATTATGGTTTTAATAGTTATGTCATGTAAATTAATATCTCCACCTTAAAGTTAACTGCATTGATTCAGATAAGTTTATAATTTTCATTACTGTCTTTTCCATTATGGTATTAATCTATTTGCTCCTTATATGCTGCGTACTTTACCATGCTAATCCATCATGTAGATAAAAGTTTATGCAAACTTAACTGTCTTTTTTCGATGTGACATGGAAACCAATATATGTAAATCTATAAGAGTGTGTCATTAATATATCACGCCAAGTTCGTTAGTGCGCCGCTAAGTAAGTTATTGCTATTCAAAAACGTTTGGAACCTAAACGTTTATGTCAAGATACAAGTTTCATTTATACCTAATGATAAAATATGACATTTCTGCAGTAAAAGAACAGCAGTGAAAATAACACAATTATTTTTCACCAGTGAAAAGAACACATTTTCGGAATTCTTTTTTCTATTTTTAGAGTATCATATGAAGATGTACTTCCCTTGTTTATATCCTTGTTTATATGTTTTCTATGATCACGAGTGAAATAAAATCGATATTCAACCGAATCCAACAAATTTTCTTTTAATTACCATTTATTTACATTGTAAAAGAGTTTAACTGAAGAATTTCCCTGGAATAATGACGTCATTTCGTCAACAACAATGTATTGAGGCACGCCACGGAAGAGAGGGTCACTTTTCAGCGAAAGGGAAATTATTATAAATTATTTTCTTGAAAAAGGGGCATAAAAGAAACAGAAAATTTGTTCATGTCAGTGTAAGATCGTTTGTTATTTCACTCGTGATCATATATTTTCTATGATCACTCGTGAAATAACAAACAATCGTACACTGGCATGAACAAATATCCTGTATGTCTTCATGGACACCGTACATGTCAAAGATACGACATTCGTTCCTGACCTAATTCAGACACGGCTCCACAACAAACATATCCCTGAATCAGTGTTTAGCCTTTACATATCTCAATCAACAATAAAAAAGAAATGTTAATCATCGATCCAATCCTGATTGCTCCCAATGAAGGACTCCACTGTGCAACATCACATTCTTGTCAGCCTCCCGTAGCGGTCGAGGAAAGAATCGTTGTAGATTTATTGCTTTTGATAACGGCATCACCTTCAGTGACTAATATTATATCGATGGGATCGTTTGAAAGCAATGTCGCATGCAAGTCTTTCTTGATCGTCATCTATGAATCAGAAAAGAAAAAGTGCACTCACAAACACACCTAGATATTGGGCCTTCATGAAAGATGAAATTGTCATGTCAATTACATGTATTTGGAATTAAACTAATCGGACGGCTAGCACAATACAACGTATACGAGGTAAAAAGTTATGCAATACCAACATAATTCTTTCACACCAGCCATATATGCCAGGTTATTACCAGTACATGTATATACATTTATTAGAATGTTCTATTAATCGTGGTACTCTAAAAATATGTTCTGGTATGCACTAAGTTAGAAATTAAGCCCTAATGATTCATAGTGTATGTTGCAATATACTCGTTTTTATATACAAAAGTTGTGTGTGTGTGTGTGTGTTTACAATTTGAAATAAAAACAAGCCCAATACATTTCGTTATAATCTAATTCGATAACATATACACGTAAACATGCCTCAACAATTATTGAAGCTGAAAACTGGTTGTCTATTATAGAATGTAACAAATTTCATTAGAAGTAACTATATAGCATTAATGTAAATGATTGTATATTTACATACACGTTTTGCTGAACTAGCGAGAACAGAAACATCCTATATACGCAATAAAGATTTTATTTTATTTTAGTGATAAACAATTTATATTCAAATGTTATAAACGGAAGTAATTTCTTGCATTTTGGTGTTTGTCCACATAAGAGGCACACAGGCGCCACAATAATGGCTATTGCTCCATTAAACTCCTACGCAATAATGTGTTAGTGATATCGAATCCGTTTAATTGAATGCAGATCAGGTGACTCTGGTCTATTAATTTATTTTCCACAGTTGTTTTACTGATCAACACACAAATTAAGGCGCTTTATTTCGATTTTCAAATGTCATTTTGGTAAATTGTATAAGTATTGGCGAAAACATGGTGTACACATACGTATACATTAGTTTTGCCTTATTACAAATCCATACGAAAAGATAAATGAAAAGACAGAAATGCGATTGCGAAAATGACATTGGACAAACTACGAAATGAAGTATTGTTGCGTTCGTTGGTAAGGTATTTCACTGTTGGAACGAAGCGACTATGCCGTCAATGACAGCGTATTCAATCCTTACATTGCGTATACATTACACTGTTAAATTAAAGACATTTAAATTTATTTGCAAGTTACAAATTATGCAACATGAACACAGACATAAAATGGTCCAAACGGGGAAACTGAAACAAATTTGACTTTGACAAAAATAACAATATCACATTATAACCGATACAATTCGCAATTAATCATAATAAAATAGTGTATGTTTCTGAAAAACAAAGCGTTCTATTATATGGGGCGTGTTTGGTGTCTGGTTATATAAGCATGTTGACGTCATAGTTGTGAATATTATATATATCCATAGGTTGGGCATGTTTATTGTGCAATCATGATAGCGCAGTAGATTACATTACTTCTTATGGCTCCTGAGTCATGAGTTCGATACCCACGTGGTGTTTTATTTTCGTCTGACTTTTTTTTTCTATTTTTTTTTTATAAAATTTCTCATTTTGTGTTATATTTTATTAGTTTAATGAATATGTTTTACTCGAGTGCATTTATGTTAACAAATATTATTTACATTGCAGTGGGAATACTGTATATGGAAACATCGCTATACTAAATAAAATCGCTATGTAAGAAGATATTGTAAATGGTTTGACTCATTTTTGAAAATAATAATATCAATCCTGCTGTGCAGTACCTCCTTCGGTTTTTGAACCAATATATAGCATTACAATACGCATATACGTAATTTAATTTATAGATCTATTGAAGATTAATTTTTATAGTTTCAGAATTGTGTCCTTTATATATTCTGTTATATGTTGTATTTAAATTGCAGAACACTCGACTCCATAAAATCGCTGTGTTCATGTTTTTCAAATTCACAAATACGGTAAACGATAAACATGATAAATATATATGAGGTTGCTCTGTGAAAAAGTGGGTTTAATGCACTGTCCGCATAAACTTGGTTTTTGCTTAGAAGATATTTTCTTTAAATGAAAAATATCATTTAAGCGGAAAGTGTCGTCCATGATGGGCCTGTGACGACACTTAACGCACATGCATTAAACCCCTTTTTCACAGAGCGCGGTCTATATATAAGATGTAATACTGAGTTTAGAGTTTTTGTCATGGTCGTTGTCGTTAGTATGTTCATAACAATAATGAATATATCATTACTATTTACTTCGATATTGTCTGAACGATCCAGAATCAGCAGTCGCAATAGTGACATGTCATACACACCATTACGTTAATATACGTAGGTTTTAGACGTCATCGACTAAACAACTTTTCATCATTTGTAAAAAAAATATCGTTGATTCAGAGGGATAAAACGTACTCTTATCTATTGTACAGTATGTCAACATATCTTTAGACTAATGTAACACTTGGGTAAAGATAGATTTTATCAATTATTCTGATCAAAACCATTAACCTGCATAATTGAAAATACCATATCGAGGGATGAACGGAAGACTGTCGTAACTCATATTAAATAAAGAAGGAGATACGACAGTTTTCCGTTCAGCCCTCGATATATGATACCGTTTTTATTGTGTTATTCTGATGATATTGCATGACTAAGTTTATTGTTGTTCATGAAACGATGTTCCCACCTCAAACCACCCCTAACAGAAGCTAGTGTGTCTCAACAGAATGTGGAATTCGAAGAACTAGCTATTCATATTTTTAACCCCCGCTGAATACATTCACCCGTAATTTATCAACGATTTGGTCGTCGTAACTGGCTAATGTTCATTGTTATAGTCTATCAAAGGTCATACATGACGCGTGCGAAACACTGGTGTTCAATCCCAATCGGTTATTTCTGGAAGTGCAAATAAATAATAAACCACATACTCTATATATATTTTTAACCAAAATATTATACTTCTCAGTAGCAGCACGTAGGTTTATTAATGTAGAAACCGAAACCGTTTTAATCTAGGAGTGATAAACCCGTTTTCCTTTTTTTAACATATACATTTACATTTGTACTTAAATATTTATCTCTGGTTTTGATAAGTGAGGTTCATGTAAATGGAACACCTCTTTTTCATTTTTTTTTGAACTTCCATTTTTTTTAAAGCAACTTTTTGTATGTTTTAGCTTAAATGATACTGTTACTTCTGCTACTGATGCTTCTTCTACTACTGCTGCTGTTGCTACAAGGACAACTAGTACAATACTAGTATTGTAAAACCACCATGTCATTTAAACTAGTATTTCATGAATGAATCTATTATCAGTTTTTATTTTATTTAACTTAGTAATCAATATGTGTTTAACGTTTTAAAAGCCCCTGTTTAAAATGTAATATTTACTTGTCAATATGAGACGTTTTTTACAGATAAAATTCCGAAGGGAAAGTTTTGTAACTACACTTATGTAGACTATGCGAACTATTTCGACCATGATAAAGTAATATATCAACTTTTTAAAAGTCATTAATTTCAATAACGATACAATCATACCCAACGAACGAGATACGGTGAGATACGGGGAATATTAAATGTCAATTTTAGCACCCCTTAGGCGCGGCATACACTGCGTGTGCTTGCATTCGACAGGGTAATATCTTAAACAAAAAAATAAGTGCCCGATAATATCTTGGGATAACCGCGTTATTAAGTCAAATGTGCGGCAGATAAACCACAGACATGTCACGCGGATCATTACCCGTTGACACATCGGATCACCGTCCTTTGAGCTAAGATTAAACGGTTTAAATTGCAATGATTATAGGACATTGTTTTCTAGTGTTAATATTATATTGTTTTCAAAAGTCTTACGGTTCATCGGTAGACGATCGTCAATGGGAAGACTTGGTATGGACTTACCAAATCCTCATTTCAAACGTGTATCTGTCTGTCAGTCAGTCTGAGCTCCTATAATTGAGCGATTGTGGGGGTAAGACCTCACGTAGCAATTTGTTGTATTATCAGTATATGAACAGCTAAGGTATTTTTCGAGTTATTTGGTTTATGTGCATCTTGATACACTTTGACATTTAACTTGAGTTTAAATAAAGAAATCATAGAGGCCAAACTGTTGATAACAAATACTTTTGTCAGCCATGCGATCCGTTACTTCTGTAGTTTTAATGTTAAATATTTAATTAATGACTTGTGTAAACGAATGATTTAAGAAATTCTGTGACAGAGTTTTTTCAGTGTGAGCTAAACAAATATTAGCGGAAACTTTTAGATGTTATGCATTACTGTGATCATTATAAGTAAGACGTATGATATGTTCACTGTATCCCTTCACTTGCTATAATCGCAACATTAAGTCGGAGTTCTTTGAACTCAGTCTTTAATAGCTTAATTAAGAGTCGTAATTATACAGCTGATATGATATTTTAAAACAATATTTCTATTTGCATCTAAGCCCCAGGGTTTGAAAGATGTCTAATCTGCTGTATTGCAACAGATGTTTAGCACGCAGAGCAAAGGTACACGTTCCCAGCATATTTAATACCAGTTAGCTCTAGATGTGTGTTGTTTGTCTTGTATGTGTGTCTTGCAAAGTTCTTGATAATGCTTTTTTCTGGTTTGATTTAGTCTTTTATGACTAAATATTTGTCACTAGTCTTTACCGAAGAATACATATAAGAGTATGTATCTGTGAGTAATAGCATGTGATGCTAGTCATCGACTGCATTTGTTTACTGAAGTTCGGATTGTTAATATTTATATTTGGACGAAGTCTTAGCACTTGCACTAAACACATAACACGTAAAGGTTATGATTAGTGGTATGCCTCCTCTTGTGTTAGAAATAACGACGGAGAAATGATCGGGAATTCATCGATCATACCATACAATTTAGATAAATCTGAACTTAACGATCGCTAGAGGCATTTGATCGCTACATCAATGATTGTTATCTATGTATAAAACTGTATGATTCATTAAATTTAATTATCTTAAAATAAATTAATAATTTGGCATTTTGAATTGACATTATATTTATAAATTAGCACACTTATTTGACATAACCTGATTAATGAAAACCGTAAAACAATAAAAATTATGATTGACATCACCATAATTATCAAGTATCGTTATTCGTGTACATGACAATTATGTTAAGCAATAACAGATATCATTATATACCCGTACTGTTTTGATCGAAGAATTGAAAACCAGTTTTCTGCATTTCATCGGTGTATGAAGTGTTAGTCTGTATGAAAATTACGCCGACGGCGTTTATTCATAAAAATGATAAATTATTTGTGTTGTTGAATTATACATTGTATTGGACAAAATCATTTCTATTAAAGGACTATTCACCTCACATACGGCGCGTGTTATTTAATTTTATATTGAAATTTAGTATCTAGAAACTAACTTGTTTCGTCTTATTGGACTGTAACGACCATTGCAATTTATTGTGCACATAAATGCCAGTTGTGTTGCACTTCAACGATCTCCAAAAGATATCAGCTTACATGTTTGTACTTCCTGCATGACATAAAGGTCGATAATTTATTAGCCTCATTCAGCTGTCGTTCAAGAAAAGAGCTGTTTACTATGGATTTATATCAGCTAAGAGGTACTGTTACCTTCAATGCACGTGGATTTATTATTTGCAAGATTGTTACAGTATTGAAAGCATCACAGAAATCCCATGCCGGTGAACACCTCCATAAAAAGTCTGCGCATTACCTTCATGTTGCACTTTTCTATTCCGTTTAATTTTATATAATCATAAAATCAATGTTCCTTTAGTTACGACAGTATAAAGATTTAACGTATTCATTGGACGTTTTAGCTCTAGTGAATATATAGAAATAATGAAAGTGTAGAAACATAATCACGAGATAAATTCATATTTAAAACCGCGAGTATTTTATCAAAGGCAAGAGACCGAGTGCATTCACAGTAGATGATAATTCATACATGACGACATAAATTATAATTGTATGCTTGTGTCCTGGTGAAGGCTTGCATATGTGACCCGATATGGGCTTGAATGTGTGTAGCGATATTGGCTTGCATTTGTAGCGATATGGGCTTGCATTTGTGTACCGATGTTGGGTTGCATATGTGGACCTATGTTGGCTTGCATTTGTAGACCGATGTTGGCTTGCATTTGAAAAGTAATGTAGCATATGGGGACCGATATAGGTGTGCATCGGTGATATGATATAGGCTTTCGTTTGTGACCTGTTAATGACTTGCATTTGTGACTCTATATGGGCTTGCATTTGTGACCCTATATGGGCTGCTTGCATTTGTGGACCGATTTTGCCTTGTATTTGAAAACTTATATAAGCTAGTATTTTGGGACCGATATAGGTTTGCATCGGTGATCTGATATACACGTTCGTTTGTAACCTGTTAACGACTTGTATTTGTGTTGTGACGTGATTTTGGCCTGTATGTAACGCACGATTTAAAAGACCAGCGAACTGGTGTTTATCTTCAGATAACGCATGTCTGCCTTATCTGACGGAAGGTAACGTTTGCGAACCACACACTTAAACCTTAATCGTAGAGCCATTAAGTGTTACAGGGCGAGATCAGACCGCCTTCACGAGCAAGTAACATCCATTCCATTTGTTAAATCAAGTCAGAAAGGAATGGCTATATGAAGCTAGAGAATAATCCTTTCTTCAGCAAAGTACTGTATTTTCGTTTTATACTTCTTTTGAGTAAAAAATGATAACTTAAAACGTATAATAATTGTATTTGATTAAATATGTCTCTGTCCGCGGCTTTACCACCATGTTTTCCAGGCAAAAAATCAACCTATTTTACAAAATCCGAGCACGAAAATATTAACAGGATAAATTATAAATTGTGTAAATGTGCGTCTTCATTTTAAACTAAAAGTTTTTTTCTATAGACACATTTTTTTTTTCCCTTATAAAAAAGTGAAAGTGAAAATGATATTCACTATAATAATCGATACATTTATTTATAAACAGTATTTTCGAGAAGATGTTTATATATACTTCATACATCATACTAAAGTTTAACCTCATTTGGAATTTTATGAAGTTTTAAATAATAATATATCTGATTTGCAATCAGCTATCAAGAGTATATGTCGACTTAATGTCGTTAGATGATAATCAAGCATCGTCACCTTATTGTAATTGAACATATAATATGATATATCGTCCACGGCATGATGAAGATAACATATATTTGAATGTGTGTGGTGAATTACAAGCGATAAATCGCGCTTCAAACGATCGAACAATGCATTTGAATATGAAAATCGTACCTAGACAAGATGTATTACCAGATACATCCAATAAAAAAACGCATGAATCATTAGGTCGGGGTTATTATATAGCATGCATCAAGCCTGAATGCTTGTATACGTGGTTGTGGAACCTTTCCAGGGAATATATATGAGCCTTGCTCTGTGAAAAGGGGATTAAATGCATGTGCGTAAATTGTCGTCCCAGATTAGTCTGTGCAGTCCGCACAGGCTTATAAGGGACGCTACTTTCCACTTTTATGATATTTATTCGTTTAAAGAAACACTCTTCTTGACGAAAATCCATTTTAAGCGGGAAGTGTTGTCCCTGATTAGCCTGCGCGGATTGCACAGGCTAATCTAGGACGACACTGTACGCACATGCATTTAACCCCCTTTTCACAGAGCGAGGCTCATTGGTATGTTAATGTGTCATGTAAAGCGCAAGGTACATAATTGAAATCCCTGATTAACCAAAAAGATAACATACAATGTATTAGAAGAGCGAGGGCTTTATTACAGACAACTCCTCAATTGCACAAACAACACGACCCGAAACAAACGCACATTACCGACACAAACAACACCTAAATATCTATTGTTGCAGTAAAGCGAACGGCAGCGATCAAATACAAATTAACCCGTCTTCAAACTTCACGATTGAAGTAGTTAATGATTTTGTGAGATCAATGCCGTTCTAAACGGTCTAAAATTCCAGGCGATAGCCATTTCAAGAGACTGCAGCCAACAATACTTAATAGATGGCGCGTATGACCGGATGTTTATGTGAATTCAGCATACATTTAGAAGGTGACTATGTTTTATATATGTTTCACCATATTACACTTTTTGCAAACAGAAACGGATAATGAAGTGTGGGTGAAAAAATTCCTCCATAAATGTACAGACGCATACAAGAATAACGCATTTACAAACCATAGATACTTAAACAGTTTTGGAATGGTGAAAGCAAAAAAAAAACAAGTTGTTGATTCTGCTTTATGCATGAAGTGGACATTTACACCCCTTTTTAATGACTAATGGCATACAACTTGCTTTCAAAATATAATTGTGGTTGCATAAACACACATACTGGCTTATGGCCACTGGGTACCTTGGTATTTTCTCAAAAGAAGTGAAGCCAATGGCAAAGATGAATCACATTGAACAAAAGGTTGCGTCGATGAATATTGTAATATATTATACAAGTACAGGTCATTTTGTTACGTTTCTTTGTACGTTTTATGTTGTTCGATAACAGCATAGCCCCAATTTCAATGTCAAACTCAAATACAACGTCACATCATATGTTCATTTACAAATGTACAATCAACAGGCGTATTTTATTCAATGCTTGCAAATGGTCTTCATAAATATGAATAGTAATGACTGTTAAAATGTTAATGACCTTTTTTCAAATCGATGAATGCATAATACTTTGTTAAATCATTACGATACGACCTTCACAACATCATATCAAATAATCTGAAAGAGAAAAAGATTGCTGGAAAACGTCTATGTATAATGTATGTTTTTAAACTAGTTTCTTAGTACAATGGATTGATGGAACTGTTCAACAAGTGCTAAGTGATTAATGTCTCATTATACATCAGTATATACAAATTTCTCGTGCCATATGTCAATAGTGTGATTTAAAGAAATATATTAGCCAATTTGTATGTTAATAAATGCAAACAGAGACATAATGCTATTTAGGAAAACAAACATATAAATCTATGTTATATGTCTTATTATGATTTATTTCTTTTTGGATTTTACCGCAATGACTAAGCACTTAGGTATAATGATATGAAAACTGATAAATGATATATACATGTATCACTTATGAAATATATTGCAAAGGTGTACTGAGTCTAGAATAAATAATGTCGCCTTACATGTGTGGTGTGTATCCAATCAAACATTGACACGTGCTTTGAACACCTTCTGCATCGATCTCCATCAATCATAGAAAAAAAGAATACTTATTGCATGTCATACATTTGGGTGTAATGTAATACAATTAATCATTCTCCCCCGCCTTTTTGAACGATAAATTATGTTTTCAAATTGTGTTTAGCATACTTATACTGCTTGTTTATAAGTTTGAATATTGTTAGACGGTGTTCTATTAAAACAAGAAGAAATCTTGCATACACAAAAATCTTTTATGTACTAGTAAATATATTATGTCGGTATTGCGTTGCGTAACACAAAATATCGTTAATGACCACTTTTGTGTACGCGTCTCAACGTTGTTATATGTCAACAATTACGACGATTTTACTCAAATTTCATTAATCATTTAAAATACTTATTAGGAGGGGCAAAGGAAGCTGCATCGACCTAACCTAATCCAGCGATTTTTTTTCATTTAATTTTAACAGATATGCGTACAAATATACACATATGGCATATATGTAAATGCGTGTTGCATGCTTTCCTAATATGGTAATTAAGTGGTTCGTCGAATTCTATCCGCAGGATGAAACTGCAAGACAAGATAATGGTATTTAGTTACGCGGGTTCTTACTGACCCCGCACGGTGTAATATAGGCTCAGTAAAATAATATGTCGGGCACGCTGTATTAGACCGTGCGGGATCTATAAAAAGCAGTCTAACGAAAATATCTTACCGAATAATCTTAATATTACATCATCAACGTGCTAGCATGAGGAAAGTTCTCTATCCTGAGTAATATCACGTCGTCTTTTTTACATCCATAATGACATTTAAAGTCACTTACCTAATATGAAAACTTACAACCCTAATATGGAAACATACACGGTCAGCATGTTACCTGGCTGAGCCAATGAAACACGGGGATTCTGTACGAGGTAAGATACAATTGAATACGCAAAGCGCATTTGAGACTGCCAAGCTTGAGTTATCACTCAGTGCAAAACAGTGAAAATAACCATATATATGTTATTATAGTTTCATGAATCATAACATTAATATTGCGTCGCCCAGATTCGACAAAACATTTGATGCTTCACAATATTAACATACAGGTTAATCGGTTTAAGGAAGTCAATGTTTTATTCGTTAACATGTTCAGTCATTCGCCGTTAAACACGGCCATATGTAAGTTTTATTTGTTTAATTTAAAAACAACAACCTTAAAACATTCCTTTAATTTGTAATCTACTACATACTGGTCAACAATTTATATACATTCAGACCACTCCACGTAAGGCTTTTGCCTAAAGACCTCGTCTGGCTGCCTCTTCCTTACTTCGTCTGTATACGTTGACGTAACACGTCTTCGCATCTCATTGAATAATTGTATGTAAACGGAAACGTGCAATTACGATGATTGTTAAATAATTAGTATGTATCATGTCATGATGTACTTGATTTGGATTTACTATACTACATTTTTGATAATTTGTTCTTTTCGTGGCAATAGTGTGATACGTTCTTGGCGATGCTAAAGGCGTGTTTAATGAATAAAATACCTATAAAATACCTTATGTCTCATTAGAACCACATTATGTATTCATGCCAAGGTGAAATTGACAGTCTGTGAATACATGCGAAGTTTATAATCATGCATTAATTATTGCAAGAAAGGGAATATATTTTCATATATTTTTGATATTTATTTGTGGACCATATATGTGCATGTTGCCAAGAACGTATTAGCTTGATTGGGTCGACATTTATCGTTTGGTAATAATTTACGTAGTTTATGTCCATTTTAACTCGCCTCTTGTCAAACAGATTACAAGGAAATGAGCGCATTTAACCATACACTATGCATTGGTTTCTTAAACCGCCTGGTGGGGTGCAAAATTGGCACGCCGTGGGAACTGAACAAATTTAATTAAAATTATTAAATTAAAAACAATTGTTTTGAACGTTAAGATACAATGAGTATATTGTTGTTGGGAGTGAAAGTACATTATTTTTCTTTTAAACTGTTTTTGAGAACACTTACTGAAGAAATCACACTTTAAACTTGCTAATTAATTTTGTTTTTAATTGTGTCATTGTTTCTTTATTACTGCTATGATGATTCGAAATGTTTCCCAACGGGTGCAATTTGCTTTTTCTGCAAGATTGTAATGATTTGCCATGAAGCATTACCGTTTTGGCTGCAATGTCTTGCCATTTGAATCAAAGTACTTGTCTGGTCATTTCAATTTACTGCAATATTCGTGTTTGAAAATATTATACATATTATATGATTTATTATATATAGTATACATTATTTTAACGCTTTTCTGTACAAACACACTTACGTCAAAATATATTTTGTAACGCGTTTTCTGAATGTTCTTATTGTGGCTAGGTTTGCTGCTTGCATGTTAATTGTTCTATTACTTAATATCACTCATTATTAAAAGCAATGTAAGGCCTTATGAATTACTGCATTAATTATGCATTATAGATAGAGTATAGTTTGATTTTATGGAACGTTATATGTTTATGCGTTAATGTATGTTACACGCTAATCTAATGTAATTTATGTGTTGTTGTCCTAAAAACGCTAAATATGTGTATGCTCTATGATTTTATGGTTTTATACAACTAGTTCGAATAAATTAACTCAAACATAAATCACTCTCGAATACAACAATGGTAGTGCAAATTAAGAAGGAAAATGATTAAAATGTGAGAACATTTTTGAGAAATAAAACGCATAATGGTAACACCAGTTTTAATTACCATTTAATGGAAGTTTCATAGCTTAACAATGTGCTCTTCTTGGCTTGAAAAGTAGTTTATGGTTACGTATTATTCAGATGTTCGCGCGTGTTGAGGAAATATTTTGCAAACTGTCTAATTTACGTCCAAGGACACATCGCACTGATAATGGCCTTTTCCTTTTGTTATGGTATTTATGTTGTGATTTCCTGTTCTGTTTAACACGTTTTCTATCGACCGTTGACATGCATTTGCAATTTCAAATTTTCAGAAAATTGTTTTATTTAACAAAACATCCAGAAGGCCAAAAGCCCAAGTGCAAAACGTAAAGCAAACAGTTTTTACAAAGTCAATAGTTTATGATTATACAAAGTAATAATACGTTTTATTGCAGCAAAACATACATGTATGATTAAATATTGGACAATTATATTAAGAACTATCGATGGTAAATAACATTCACTGGTCTGTCGTTTGTCCTATGTTTTCGATGTATCCAGCTACATTAACTCTCTTGCAAAGTGTTTACTATGTTAATTTTGAAACTGCAGAAACAATAAAAGAAGATTACTCCTATTACTATCAGCTAATCAGTTATTTACGGCAAGAAGACAACACATAAAACACAACTAATCATACACATGATTCAAACTGGGATTATTGCATTGGAACAATCAATGTAAAGCATTCGGAATTTGAACCTGTTAAAAACCGCGCCTTATCATTAAGTAAGCAACACTCATTTTAAGAGGAAGGTACATAGTATGTAACAAAGAATTCACACAACCGGCACAAAAACACCAACAATTAATTCTGGGGTCGCCGCCTTTGAACAAATCTGTCATTCGACAATATTGTCAGTCCATGTAACAAACATAACAAGGGTATGTTTACGTGGATTGTTGCGTTATGATATTGATGAAATGTCATACATTAGATTAACTGTGTTGCGCTATGATATTGATCAAATGTCATTGATTAACTGTGTTGCGCTATGATATTGATCAAATATCATAGATTGACTGTGTTGCGCTATGATATTGATCAAATATCATAGCTTGACTGTGTTGCGCTATGATATTGATCAAATGTCATAGATTGACTGTGTTGCGTTATGATATTGATCAAATGTCATAGATTAACTGGCACATCAATGGCTTCTGAAAGTATGAAACCTCACGTTTACTGTATAAAAATGAAACAATACATAACAGATGTAAAAGCACTTCTAACAAGGAAAGTAAATTTTATTCAGATTAAGCCAGTAAAAGCGATGAAAAATTGTGTTTGTCAAAAAAACTGTTTCAAAAATAGCACTGTGTGTTTGTTCTGTGTTGCTAGTATGCATTGATAGATCGCAGTCCTTGACGCAGAATGGACATAACATTGTTCTGTTGTTAGTTTATAATGTGGCAGTATATATCAGCCATCCATTATCCTGGTAAATATCCTAGTTCATGGCTGTGTTATTTACATCGCTAAGTGTGCATGTTTAACATGTGTTTGAGTAAAACTGTTTATATGTTCAATCCCCCTTTGTATTTTGTTTTTGTACATCTATATAATTATACATTTAGAAGACTTGTAATTTGTGTTATGAGGGTAGTGCAATTTACATGAGGTTTCGAAACGGAAACCATGTGTGGTCTTAAACTTCTACATGATGAATGCTCAAAGCGCCTAACGGAAGACAGAAGACATATGGGGTTAAACGAGAATTCAGACATATGTTTATGTATACTAAAAATAGACAAATGATCCAAATCGAGTCTGAACAATCCGCTGTTTTATTATTGCAATATAAATATGTTTTCATACATAGTTCACCGAAATTGTAAATATAACATCATCTTATTTTGAAACGCTCTACTCTCGTTCGTAAATGGGCATTATGTTAGTGTCTGTTGGAGTTTTGGATGGGATAAAAGCAATTTAGACACGCGTTCTTCGTTATAAGTAACTGCAAGTATATTAAATTGGGGATCTCAGAATGGTGAATTCTGATATGTGATTTGTTCTGTTAATCCTTTAGCGAGCAAAACATGTTTTTCAGTGAACCACATATCTAATATATATATAATAAAGCAGTATGAATATTATTTATACCCTAAACAAAATACTTGCAGGCTAATTTAATAGTTTACGTCGATTGATAATAACTTAAATATTCATTTTCTCTCTCATTATTTTACCATGTTTGAAATTTACGTAGACACCAGTTACATTTGTATACATAAAATATAAAACATTGGTTATATAACATATTATATTAAATATACCCAATTGCACTGTGTGTACAGGTGTTTGGTATTTAAAGCATATTTTGTCATGAAATGTACTTCAAGAAAAAAAAACTATTAAAGTCCTTATTATTAACACGCCTTCAAACATTTAGCAGTTAATAAAGCTGCAAAACAGTTTTACAGTAATTGAAAGTAATTGAACATTTATTACATTAATTAAAACTCATTGACATTTACTAAAATGCCTTGATAAATGTCATTGCCTGGAAAGCACAAAGCGTTCTAAGTTATGGAAAGCATGTTCTTAATAATTTATGTGTAGATGTATGACACAATTATTGCGAAGGGAACCTTGTTTTTATTTAAATTGATTCATGAGTCTGAGCTTAGGCGGAAGTTAACACCCACAAGCGTTATTTTTGTTCTTTTGTTTTTCTCATTAGCCATTCGTTAGAAATGTGAACGAGCAAAGAAGCTCGTGACTATTTTATATGTGGATCTTTATTTATGGACTATTTTGTATGAATATTAAATACACTTTGGAGTTTATACGGAAGTACGCTAGAAACAATATTTGGTAATTTCAGAAACTATGTCGCTGTTTTATTTTGATATATTTTATAAGGTATTGTTTTACTCGGATCACAACACTACTAGGATCAACTACATAGGAGTAACAACAATACAAAAGCAAGATTCAATGTTTTGCATTTATATTCTTCATCCTTTATCATTTTGACACACATTCGTCTTGACAAAAAATTAGGCAGAATTTTATTAAAACCTTATATTAATATTAAAGATAACACAGAAATATTAATAAATCGTGTTTCGCAATTTATTACAATTTTTAACGTTTTTATTTATACTTGATAGGTGGTTTGTAGAGCCACTTTTGAGTCTGTTTCTCTAAATTTGTCACCTTAAAAAGATCTTGGAGATCGAACTTGGAAAATACGAATGCAAAGTTTACACCATATTGACCATATTGTTACGACTTTTATCGTTGAATCATCATTCATATGAGCCTCACACTTTGAAAAGGGGGTTTTATGCATGTGCGTAAAGTGTCGTCCCAGTTTAGCCTGTGCAGTCCGCACAGGCTCATCAGGGACGACACTTTCCGCCTAAACTGGATTTTCGTCAAGAAGAGTCTTCCTTTGAACGAAAAATATATTAAAGCGGAAAGTGTCGTCCCTGATTGGCATTTGCGGACTACACATGCTTATCTTGGACGACACTTTACGCACGTTCATGAAACACCATTTTCACAGAGCGAGTCCCGTTTACATGAGCTATTCTACAATACACAATTACTAACAACGACACATACAAAAACTGTATTTGATCTCTAAGCGGTTGCAGTGCAAATAATTATGTAAGTAACTGCCTTACTTGACTAAGAGGTAGAGGGAAAGGGCTATATAAATACTAACTGGATCAATCTCCATACAAGATGGGTGGTCGGACAAGGTTTCGGCTTAACCGACTTTATTTACGACTTACGTACTTGGCTAAAGAACGTGCATGTATTGTCATAATCATTCGGTAATCATTCGGTAATAAAACATCTATTACATTTTTATTCGAATGCTTATTTCAATTCATAATTAATAACTTCTTTTTTTTCTGCATGTACAAGATCCCTCTCTAGGACATTGTCGTACAAAAAAAATTTAAAATCGTGGTGTGGCGCAGTTAAAAGATTGTTTATACTATTTACAATAATTGGTGGCCTATTACTGTGTCACTCCTTCCTTGAACTGCATGTACAGCAGGCGTAAAATGAAATAACGTATCATATTTACCCTCTACAATGTAGCAATCGGTTGTTACAAAAGGCACGTTTTTGCACATATTGTACAGAAAGGCTAACAACCGACTAGGGTTGTTTGCATGGTATGTGTCACATGCAATTTAGTCGATTATGGCTTGTTGTTCAATGTGCCCGACAAAACGTGATTGTGTTGTGCGATTAACAGTAAAATCACATGTTCGTGCACATTCATTTCGAGCACATGGTCGAAACCAAAACAATCCCTTATCGTAGTGAATTTAATTTAAATAAAACCAACATAACTGTTCATTTCGCGCAAATGGCCGAAACCAAAACAATCTTTTATTGCTATGTAATGATTGTAATTAAAAGAAAACAAAATAATAATAACTGTTCTGCGTTGCATCGTTTATTTGTTTATATTATAAAATGATTCATCAATGTATTGTTGCGTTTAATTCAACGCCTTTCATTTATTCAAATTTACAAAAAAATATCTGAAATTAATATTGATTTATAGTTATTAATATTTAAGCCCAATCATTATGCATACAATTCAAGAGATTTAAATGTTCTATATACAATAACGAAACATATCTTGTCAACAACAAAAACGCTTTATACCGTCAAATACATTTATTGTTTGGAAACGGAAGAGCCGTTTGTAAAAACAACAAAGTCATGCGAAGGAAATTTGTTAACATATTGGTGGTGTTGTTATTCTTTGACGTTTAACGTCTAATTAATTCATTTAAGGCGTCAATCGTGATTTTGTTTGAAATTAGTTTAAACCTATTTATTTAAGCTCGATTGCATCGAAAGCCCTAGTCTTATATAAACGCTCTCGAGTCCGTTTCCTGGGACTATAACCAGTACTTGGTGTCTTTGCGGGAGATCAAAGGAACGCTCCCAGTGGGGTTCGAACCAATGACCTCCCGATCGCTAGGCGGACACCATATCCACTACGCCACCGCGATCTTAAATGTTTGTTTGAAATTGCATGCATGCATTCAGTCAGCCCATTAAAATGTCGAAATGCGCCAATAAAAACGAGTGTTTACTAAGCGATGAGTAGTTGCCATAATGATATACTGAATGACGAACTACAAGTATGTTTGGACAAATATCTTAGAAGAATTTGTGTTTCCGCTTCCATCAACGCCAACACTAGACAAAGAATGATCACAATAGGGTAAATTCATAAACATTGAACATTAAGTACTGATTTGGTAATACAATAATCGGTAAACACTTACTATTATTACTATGTAAACATGTTTCATTTTTAAATGTTTATATGTATTGATGTATTGTAAAGTTAACCCCATTTCTTGTTTTCGACTTTGGTATATGAGTATCTTTCTTTTAATATATATACTATGCATATTTTTTATTTTTGTTTTATTGTATTGGTTTCCTAGCTTTGAAGTTATTCATATAATGCAAATACTTTGCGTTGTTGTGATGTTTTTAAATCTTGAATTGTTTTACAAACCATAGATCAGTCCATCCTTCGAGATTATTCAAGAGGTATTAGCTCTTTTGGCAGCTTCTTGTCAAAGAATGTGTTACTGCTGTGTTTTAAGTTTTATTTACACAAGAGAAGACCGTGTTTGAATTTAATTTAAATTGTTTGAAGATAATTATTGTATTTACAATATAAACAATTAATATATAAAACAATGAATCAACAGACTTACAGACCCTGCATAAATCTAACTGGACATTTACTTATACAATAAACAACCTTTGTATTGAACTTAAAGCAATTCCGAGGGTATAAAAAAACCATAGTTTACTGTTATTTCGGCAAATAAAATATTCTAGCAAAATAAATGTTGTAGTTATTAGGCTTAATTCATTTTTTCAAAGTATTTCCAAGCTCCGTTTTTTTTGTCGTATATTGTTATGTATAAAATAATTAACGGCAAGTAGTAATTTAAGTAAAACGAAAAATTTATAGGTCAACGTTTTCGTATATCTTTATACATCAACGTTAATTTAGCAAAGTAATTATTTAAAAAACATTAATGGTTCCAATGACATTTCCTCATGCGATAATGTTTTTGCCGAAGGTTCGCTAAAACTTGGTTTTACTATTTCTTTGGAATCGGATTTGGTTTTATAAGTAAATTTGCTGCAGATGTAAACGCGTAATTTGTGTATTCGACCTCATCGGAGCCAGATGATGCGTTGGTGTTTTATGTGATCTGTTGGAACTATGTGAAAGCCTTTTTTATACGCAGATGAAATCTTTTTTATAGTCAATTTATTTTAGTCTTTAACGATGACATTCATTTCAATAAAACAATACATTTGAAATTACAGTTGAACGTTACCTTACCAATTCGTATAATTTGCAATTTTCGTTCGTAAAATTATTTCACCGGACACCTTCTCATAAAAAAAGCAATCTTGGAACAAATGTTGGAAGAAATTAAGTGAAGATATGATAACAGCTTTAACTATTCAAAATAGGGATCCAAAAACAGTTGGACGTAAAAGGCGACAGCTGAGGTCAACTGTGATTAACTAATAGAGACCATGTCTCCACGTGATTAATCAATGACCATGTCTCCACGTGATCAAACAATGATCATGTCTCCAGTTACGAGTGCAATGCGATTGGCCTTAGAATATGGACTTGGTGAAAATGTGTTCAAACTATCAAGTTATGACTCGCAAATTGTATAGTTGCGAATAATCCAACTGTTATTTTAATTATTAATAATTAGACATGTTCAACATTGGTTTTCAGTAGAGAACCTATTCATAAATTATTTGGAATAGATATGTTTTTAACTTTCTAAATTATGTTTATCCAACACTTTCTTAAATGTTTCCTCTTCGTTGTGTAGTTTTAATGGTAAACTTTTATTTTGATTACGAAGGAATGTCAGAAATGTATATGATTGCAACAAATTGTTTTCGCGCGCTCATGCGAGTAAACTCATAAGGACGAACACACACATGATGCTATACTACACTTCTTATGAGCATTTCCAATCACAAGTATAATGCACGACTATTAGCAAGAACAAAGTTTAGCATTGTATTTCGACGAGATTACATGGTTCAACAACCAAAACAAACACCAAATGGATATATGCATGCATATGAATAAAATGATCTTGAACCTTTCTTTTGTTTTTGATTTATTAAGAAAAAAATATTTCAATGCAAAATGGCGCTTCGCTTAATTGTCATGATGACATGATGACTTATTTCCAATGCAAGTACAAATTAGGAAAAGGATGAATGTTGTTTGTGAAATGTTTTTCGGTTGACAATGAAATATGAACATATTTCCATATGAAAAAGGTTAATGATAACCTCGCAGTTTTGAAAAACAATTAAATTTACTCGGAAATATCAACTTCTCATGTTTGTTTACATTTTCATGATTCATAGCACAATCAACTTAAATTAATTCCCAACAAAACACTTTAATAGCCATCAAATGTCGGGTCAAATTTCAAAATAATATAGCTACACAAAATGTGTTATTTCATTAACTAACAGAACAGTACAGAACAGAACAGTCAATTTTGACTTAAGCATAAAGCGATCATCGTCATAAACATACATATACAAAAAACATAATTCGTTTAAAGGAAATACAAAACATCCGTCATTCGAAGAAAGATCAATTTTAATGCACAAGATAAACATATTTTCTTGCGAATGTCACACGGATGAGGTAAATACATAGTGAACACAAAATCTCAAACGAAGGTTAATAATTGAAATCATTCTGAACCTAATTTCTTAGTGAAAAAATATAATTATTTTAAACTAAAATATTATATAACACATTTTCTCGTATTTTAAAGCATTTTAAACTTAAGATTGCTAGTTTTCTTAACACTTTTTTGTTAGAGCTATACAGTAGGTAGTCTGATAAACTTAAATATATTTGGACGGGATCTATAATACTTTGGAATTTATGTACTACTAACATCAGCATAAAAGTGGCATTAAAGAACAAAGTGATATTCATTCTCGATATTATTTAGGTCCGATAGCAAACATGTGCGTTGATCTCTGATAATGTTCTGGTGTCTTCCAATTTTTATAGAAATTTTATTATAGATAAGTGGATTGTTTACATATAGATGAAAATAACGAATGTATAAAAGTCTTGTGATTTCAGTTGTAGTGCTATAGATGCACAAACAAAACAACCAGCGGTTTGATTACATTATTTAAACCATGAACACATTGAAAACAACAAAAGTGGCGCACATATCGGAGCATTATCGACGTCAGGAGTAAATAACAAACATGTAATGCCTAAGTATGCGCAAAATCCTATTATGTTTAGAATTCCCGAACAGATGAGTGGAAATTGTGAAAAAAACATTTTGGACTTTATAAAAACAAAACTCCATGTACAGAATGCAAAAGAGGAGATACACATATTGACAGAGTAAACATGGTGGGAACTTACAGGTCAGGCTTAGTGCGACCCATTGTTGCGAAATGTAAAGGGGTTTTAATACCGGAAAATCTTCGGAAGGCACCGAAAGAACTAAACGGGACCCAGACTGGGAATGCTGAGCAGTACCCACCGGAAGTTATGGGAAAAGAAGAAAGCTGGTGCCGATCATGAAGGCCTCACACGAGAAGGGACAAGAAGCGTCCATTATAGTGGACAGGTTTTTCATAAACAAACAAACTGTTATTTTACTGTAAATATTGACAAAAAAATGAAATAATAAGCAATGGTGGGTTATGATGTCCTGCCACAAATACATTATATATGACAAAGCTTATTATCAATGTTATTGATTATGAAAAACACACATAGATATTACGTTGCTAAAATACGCTTATCGTCACATATTTGTGGATTGAAACTGGCAGACATTATAACATTATCAGACACGAAAGTTTGTGCACTATATGTAATCTTAACGACTTAGAAGACGTGAACCATTTTAGAACAAAGGACTAAACACATACCAACATATTTCGCAATATGACCATTATGTACACATGTTTGAAACCTTGTGTATGGGTATAATAAATGAAAGCTTAGTAAGTTAGCTATTTACTGTATAAAATGGTTTAAAACTATATATTTTTTATCTTTCGTATGACTTGTCGTTTGTTAATATCATTCATGTACTATGTACTAGTATAGTTATGAAATAAATGTATTTGTGTCATGCCACCACTGAAATTCTTTAGACGTGTAATTGCATAAAATATCAGCCCATAAGATTATCACGCACACGCATACACGTAGGCATCCCGGCACGCGCGCACACACACCCGCGCGCACACACGCACACGCACACACACAAATAAACTCTCACACAGACTCGTGCCACACAAATAGACGCTTCGACAGCAGATACGCCATAACGGCTCTATAACGATTTATTTCGATTTAAACTGTAACAAATACATTCGATGGTGAAAGGCCCATAAGTTTGTTACAAATCTCTATATGCTTGCTAGTTTAATGATTAAATTTGGAATGGTGTTCTTTTTTTCCGAAGCAGACATATATCACTTAAATATTGTCATTTAATGTCGCGAATGTGGAATATAGTTACATAAGATGTTAAGGTCAACGTGTTAATTTATATAACGTAAACTATGAAATGATGGACTGACAGACATTAAGAATTAAGAATAAGAATTCTTTAAGCGACACCTTTCAGCGACGACAAAAGCAGACGAAGAGCGGGCTGATTAGTTGAGAAAATATGCAAAAACACGTGAAACTAAATGTTAACAGTATGCGAGGAATTATCACGTACCATGAAGGAATTCAACAGGCTACACGAAAACAGAGTAATATAAATGGCATTGTTAACGTTAAAATGAGAGTAAAATGAGACAGGTTTATTGGTATGTAATTTGCTTTGATTCGCCAACGCTCATTTGCCACCTGTCTTTCAAACAGGACATTTGTTCACAACATTATTTCTAACTGACACAATCAAAATAATAAGGGACGACACTTTCCTCTTTTATTGTATTTCTTTGACGAAAATCCAGTTCAGGTGGAGAGCACGTTCCCTGATTAGCCTGTGCGGGCTGCTCATGCTAATCTGGAACTACACGTTACGCACATGCATTATACCCCCTTTTCACAGAGCGAGGCTTATGTCCATTAAATGTATCTATCCACACGACCTTGGCTTACAATTTGGATAAACGATGCCTCGCTCATCATGAAATCTTTCATGATATGCATACTGATTAGTTCGTATATATGTATCTAGCTTTCAGATAACGCGGTGCTTTAAATAGTTTCATGAGCTGTAGATAAACTAATCAGCATAATTTGCGAAGATTAAGGCTAATTGAAAGTTGTAAGTGGTCTTTGGTCAGCGTGACGCATAGAATAATTTCAATTCATGAGTAATATGGTCCGTGTTGGAATTTGCCCGGCTTGGCTACTTATTTAGCTCATGGAATGAAAGTAGTGTACAAATTACGGCAGTCAATTTGTTTACAGAATATCGCACTGTTAGAAGTAATTCGATGTTAAAGAAAAACAACAGGAAAACACTATCACCGCAGGATATTATAAAACACAAACACACAATATGTACGTTTCAATAGTATATATTAACTCCCTTCAGCCATCTCAAACACAGAAAACTTATCATTATCTGGAATTGTAATGAACGTTTTTCACCTGTTCATTTTCAAATGATAATTTGTATGGCCATTTCTAAGGGGGGGGGGGGGTAATTACTTTGTTTTAGAACTGGATAAGGAAGACGCAGTTTCAATGAAAAAAAACAAATGCGTCATTTTGATATACCTTAATTTTCTGCAAAGGTTGTTCCAATCTCTCACAGTAATAGGAGCTGTTATGACACAAAATCATGTTCTGCGCGTCTTTGTCATTAAATGTGTAATATGTGGCAATGTTGAAGATATGTGTTTCAGTCTCCATTGCTGAATATTACCTAGAGCCATTGCAGAATGTTGAAAAGAACACGCACAAACAAACATTCAAACTGTAATAACTGTTGATAAAAAAAACAATAACTTCACTAACTTGTTCAATCAAAACGTTCATAACAGTTTAACCGCGTTTTATTAATCATGATCAATATACGATAATTGCTTTCATTTTGATTATGATCTTTCAAACGAATGTCCTTAATATATATGCCCTTATATAATTCAATCTTGATGTATAGTTCCTTATGGACATACGTTTTATTCGTAGATCTAATCGCATCTAGTTATCGACAATGCACAATTGGTACAGATTGTATATATGCAAAGTGGCCACTGCTATAAATGAAATATAATTGATTCATTAATTAAGTTTAGTAGTTTGGTTGATCAACGCCCTTCTCCACCCCTTCCTCCCGGCTGATGTATGATTGAATGGACTATACTCGGCCATTCTTAAAATGCCGAAAGAATTATTGGTCTTTTTTGTCGAGCCCACTCGCGGACAGCTTATCTGTCGATATAGCTATCACAATGATCGTGTGTATGTTCTTAAGTGCGTGTGTTGTGTCGTGCGTCCGTCCGGACTTGTCCGGACTGTTACTTAATCATTCATCAATCAATTTTATAATAACTTTCCACAAATGTTTACAACGAGGATACAGCTTGTCGCTTGCTACGTATGAAATCCGTGTCCACTGCTCAAAAGTCAACCTAAGGTCAAAGGTCACATTTGAGTTAAACAGAGATTGTTCACAATGTACTTTCTTCATATTTTTTGACATTGTAAAGTACCTATACCATCTGGACATTGCGTGTACCGTGCAAGATCCACGGTTATTGCTTTCAGATCAAGATCGCTCTTAAAGTTCAAAGGGACATGTGTCCTTCGCTCAAAGGTCCAGTAATGCTTAAAGGTCATTCTCAAACTACGGACATGAAAAAGATTTCATTTTGACAGGAAATGTTGCATGTTATACCTGAATCACGTTTTCAAAGGTCAAGATCATTCACGTTTATGACATTCTATATCACAATATAGCGTGCACATGGTGCTATCTGCTGCAATACCTGTCGAGAATTACTTCGTTCGTTAAATGTCAACCAATACATTTGAATTTCCTTTCGTACAGGCGTTTCCGTTATTTTGTTCCGTAATAAAGTAAAGGCAGTTCTTAAACATTAAATCGTGAAAGTGCCATCAAATTACAAACACAGAAATAGCCCATGTGATCGAGTTTTGTCACAAAATTAGCACTTTCACGTTAAAATCATTATACAGAGTCGTAATGATATTCGAAAATTCATTAAAGTTTAGTCAAAATTGAAAAGTGATGTGTTTAATAACTGTTTTATGTGACAATCATGGGTTCTAATGATTAACTGTTGACATAATTTACAGAGATAAACATATTCGAACAGCTTTTTAATCTTATCAATAATATATTCAAGACTGTGAATGTCAATGAACTCAAATGTATTTCCGTATGCTAATCTGATGATCTATTCAAAACATGTAAAAAAAAGTTAGACAGGGGAAATGAAAATATTTTTTTTTTTTAATATTATTATAATTTATAATTTATACACACAAAAAGAGCACATCAAAACAGCTAAAAAATAATTTACAAATATTAAGCGCAATTGCTCATGAGGTTATGCTTACAAATCATACGTCATAAAACATTCCGTCAAAAATACACAGTCGTAGCAATTTATTATTATTTTTTCAATAATGGGATCATAGAAGCATGATACACAGAAAAACAGATTACTTTTTTATCGTTTTTTTATATATCAAGCTCGGTAGGAATACAAACATAACTCGGCAAGCATCACCATTTTTAAAGTCTCACCTGATAAATTACACAGCGATAGGGCAGTAACATGTTATTTTTTCTATATCAATCGTTAAATCTTAAATGCACCAATGTGTTTAAAGGTCGATTGCGGAACGTACGTTCATAAATATGGGAATAAGGTATATAACATATATATGTATGGCAATGATGAGTCTACCAGGAACTATACATATATTATAGATATGTTCAGTTTAAATTGGCCCAACGAAGTGTAATAATTATCATCGGTAAGCATTTTCGACGTGGCTCAGTTTAATGCATACTGGCATACCCTCATCCACTCCCTTATAAGTCAAGCAGGGCCTTTTTTTTTTTTTTAATATAAACAAAGTTAATCACTTATTTCCGATGCAAACTTCTTTACTTCTGGGGTCTTTCTTTAATTTGTCCTTAGCCACCCCGCCTGCCTGAAGACTTAATATTGTTTTTAAAACATAAGCAACGGTCGGATGATGATAGACATGCCTCGATGACTTCCTGCACTTCCGTGAGAGGCTTGCTTGATGGGCAATGACAGAGGCAAAAAGATAACGTTGTTTTAAATGTGATTGTACGGTTTAACGAACGCTTAATTAATGAAAATGAAATCACTGAAGAAAATAATTATTAATTTAAATTTCGCACGAAGTGATATTATGGATTTCACGGATTTGCGTAGCAATGACTTGCAACCGCTTGATATTTCCGCATATGTTATTTTTATTTTGTGTGGATTTGAGTTTAATCATAAAGAGCCTTACATAATTGATTGTCGTTTTCATAAAAAGTATATGTTTTTATTTAATAAATCCGTCTGTTCTAAAGAATGACGAGGCAGTTGTCATAATGAGTCCACCTCTGTGAAACAATTCAGTTTTTGTTTTGATTGTATATATTAAAAATGGTTGGACATTTTGCAACGATTAAACATATAAAAAGAGAATTAATTTAAACATATAAAAAGAGAATAAATAAAACCATTTATATGTCATTTTAGTTCATATAAATAATTTAATCATACTTCATGAATGGCAAAATAATGACGGTCATTACTCATTGTAACGAAATAACAAAACTGAGTTTGCTAGCTTGCATTTCGATGATTTTCCCGTACAAATTAAATGAGTATTTGTAATAAATACAAGGGAGACTTGTTCCAGTAGTTGGCTTCTTCACCGACCCAACATTCCTCTGTGCTTTGAATTGAACAGTCCAGTTTAATGCGTATTCGTGTGTTGCGTATGGTGCTTTGGTGTTGTGTGGCACAGTTTAGCAAAAGGTTTCTTGACATATATAAAAGAGCAAGTGCTTTAAGAAGATTTCTCTTCTTCTGGTGCAGTTGAAGCTTCAATTTGTTTACATTTTAGCTTAAACGGCAGATGTAACCAGATCTCAGTTCATGTAACAAAATTAAATATTAAATTTTATGAAGTTATGTATCATGCTAATGCTATGTTATATGNATATATATATATATTTTACGCACCGAAATCGGAGCAAAAACAATAACATTTTACATTCACATTCGGATCAGCTTCAGAGTTATTCTTTACGTGCGGTTGTCTGAAATATTGCAATGTGGACCTGGCCACATCAATGTAAAACACATATGCCCATGAAATACTGCTGGTTATATATACACAAATAAAATATATTTCATTATTTTACAATGTTGTCTAACGGGATGCTTTAAAGATGTTAACATCAATATTTCTCTCGAAATATCAATTTTGAAGGCGACAGCCATTTAAATATGAAACGGTCGACTTGTCTAATGAAAATGACTGTTCGCATGCGACATGCTGATTCAAGAAAGTGTCTCGTATCTTAATTGAAGTTTAATTGTGTGAAATTGCTCATCAGTACTAGTTCTATTTATGAACAAGAGTGAGCTGTATTTAGCAAAGGTAATTTGTAGAAGCCTTTTTTAAGATTAGATTTGCTATAAATGATGAGTGTGAAGATTATCGGTAATTGCGATTTCCTTTGCGCCAAATTGAAGACATAACGCCGACTATTGTGTTTAGTCCGAAGTGACTTGATGGTAAAGCGACTACGCTAAAAGTGGTTACATAAAAAAGACTAACAATATAAAACAAGTCCAAGAACTGGAGCGGAGACTGACGGAATCAAAATATTAACAACCTGTATTTTTGAAAACAAAAAGTTTAATAACCGAAATAAACGCTTAATATAGAGGGATATAAGTATGTTTTTTTTAAAGATACAATAGACATACAGTCCATGAGTATACATGATATAGTAAAATAGTAACATATATAAAAGCATGAAATGTGATAATTATTAAATTTCATAAGTTGTTAAATAAAGAATAATTACATAAAAAGTTCTAGGACAATTTGATAACAGCATTAAGAATCTATTTAACAATTTTATAGTTACAACATAACAAACAACAAAGACGAATCTACAAGAGAGCAAGAAGTCAAGTTTGAGTAATAAAGTATGCATATGAGGGAGAATGATAATGTAACCTTTATTTTTTTCTATTATTAAGACAAAAATATTCCGAAGCAAATTGTCACGTCGCTGTATTTTCAGGCGTTTTGACAATGTCATGATAACTTATTTTCAATGAAAGTAAAAATTATGAACAGGATGTATCTTGTTTTGGAAACGTTTTATTTTTTTCTTTTGACAATGAAATATGAATATATTTCCATATTAAAAAGGTTAATTATACCTCGCAGTTTTGAAAGACTTCTGAAATTACTCGGAAATAACAACTTCCCATGTTTGTTTACATTTACATGATTCATCGCAAAACCTTTAATTAATTCCGAACAAAACACTTTTATTGCCATCTGATGTCGGGTCAGATTTCATAATCATATAGCTACACAAATTGTGTTATTTCATGAAAAGAACAATATCGAACAGAACATTATAGTTTTACTCAAGCATATAGAGCCCATCGTCATTAACATACATACACAATAACATCATGCGTTTAAAGTTAATACGAGGCATACTTCGTTCGAAGAAAGATCAATCTACATACACAAAAGATAAACATGTTTTCGTGAGAATGTTACATTTATGAGGTAAATATATAGTGATCACATAATATCAAACGCAGGTTCATAATTGCAACAATTATAACATTATTCTTAACCTAATTTCTTTATTGAAAAAAATATTTTAAAACTACATATATATCACATTTAGCGTTATTTTAAAGCCTTTTAAACTAAACATTGGTAGTGTTCTCAACACTATTTGTTTTAGAGATATTGAGTAGTTTGATAAACTTAAACATATTCGGACGGGATCTTTAATACTTTGGAATTAATGTATTCCTAACATCAGAACAATAGGGTCATCTAAGAACAAGCTGATATCCATCATCGATATCATTTAGGTTGCAAAGCATACATTTGAGTTGATCTCTCATACTTTTCTGGTGTCTTCCCATTTCTATAGATACTTTATTATAAATAAGCGGATTATTTATATATAGATGAATATAAATTTTGTATAAAAGTCTTTTGATTTCAGTTGAAGTCTTATAGATGTACTAACAAAAACAACAGCGGTTTGATTCCATCATTAAAACCATGAAAACATTGGAAACAACAGAAGTTGCGCACATATCGAAGCAATCACGACTTCCGGCGGATATAACTAACCTTAAATGCCTAAGTATGCGCAACAACCTATATGTTTAGAATTCCCGAACAAAAGAGTGTTAATTGTTTAAACAACATTTTTAACTTTACTATAACAAAACGCTCAATATATATATAATGCCAAAGAGGAGATACACAAATTGACGGAGTACACAGGGAGGGGACTGACAGATCATACTTCGTGCGACCCATTGTGGCGAAATGTGCCAGAGAATCTTCGGAATCTCCCAACGAACTAACAGTGACCCAGACTGGGAATGCTGAGCAGTACCCACCGGAAGTAATGGAAAAATAAAGAAAGCTGGTGCCGATCATGAAGGCCTCATACGTGAAGGGAAAGTAAGCGTCCATCAAAGTGGACAGTTTTTTCATGAACAAACAACTTAACGTAATAACGGCCGTCAGTAAGAGTGTAATTAAAGTTGTTTCCTGGAATATTGAAATGTTATTTTCTACAAAGCGCAGTGACAGTACATCTACGTCATGTTTTGACGAAAATGACAAAATATGTTTAACTGAGACCTACCGGTATTCTAACAAGAACTCTACAATGGACTTAAACGGATACAGCAATTCTGTCCACTCGTAAAGACGATTCCAACACCGTAGAGGAAGGCGTACCAGCGTACCAGATCATCGTATACATTAGAGACAATATACGCAAAGGAGTTTCCCTAGTAACAAATTACATAGGCCGCATTTTATGGCTTTAAAAAGATAAACATAATATTTCAATGCTAAATATATAGCTTTCATGTTTGTTTTTTCAACTGAAAATGTACCAACAATTGATGTTTACGATGTAGACATTGTGTAACAGCTAGAGTCTGATTTTAACTTTTTTCAATAGTACAGGAGATGTATATTTTACCAAATACTAGAACCGGTCGTTACGCAGATTTTATTAACAATGACAGAACTCTGTGAGTGTTTGCTTAATTGCAAATACATACCCGACTTCGCTTGCCCTTGACACTGTTTCAAATGGAAATGGCAACTTTTTAATAGATGTGTGTAAATCTACTTTTTTAGGAATTGCACAAAGCAGAATTGTTTACGTCAATGGATTTGGAAAATTAACGTGTTTTACTAGTAATGGGTTAAGTAAAGTCGACTATTTGTTAACATCAATCAAATGCTTTCACGATTTGCGCGATATGAACACGAACGATTTCACTGAATCCTCAAGCCCCACTGGCATTAGTACTGAGCACGAAAATCCGACTGATTTCTTAGTGTAGAACTTATCATCGCGTATATTTTAAGTGGACATCGAACTACAGCGATAATTTCGTTAACGATATAATCGGCGGAGTTCAAAAACTATAACACAAATGTTCAAACGGGCGTTTAATCGTGCTTCGATCCCAATTGTTTAGTAGCGGTATTTACTTATTTTCTTAATAATAGAGGGGAAAATATTTTCCACTCATTTCCGCAGATGAATGTTTTAAACATAGCAAGATATTTCGCAATATGATCAAGTATGTTCGTTTTTTAAAACCTTTTATATTGTAATGATAAATAAAAGCTTAGAAAGTTAGCTATTTACTGTATAAAATGGTTTAAAAAGAGATAATTATATGTTTTGTATAACTCGACGTTTGTTAATGTCATTTATGTACAACGGACTAATATAATAAAATAAATGTATTTGTTTCCTGTCGACGCTAAAATTCCTTAAACATGTAATTGCATTAAATATCAGTCCATTACATTACAACGCACACGCACACACGTACTTACCCCGGCACGCACACACACACATCCGCGCGCGCGCACACAAATGCACATACACATATGAACTCACACACAGACTGTTACTCTTGCCACTCAAATATACACTTCGACGGAAGATAAGTCATGACGGCCATATAACGATTTCTTTCGTTTTAAACTGTAACAAGTACATTTGATGGTAAAAGGCCCATAAGTGTTGTTCAAATCTCTATATGCTTGCTAGTTTTACTATTATATTTGGAATGGTTTGCATATTTTCCGAGGAAGACATGTATCACTTAAATATTGTCATTTAATGTCGCAAATGTGGAATATAGTTATATAATATGTTAAGGTCAACGTGTTTGTTCATATAACGTAAACAATGAAATGATGATGAGATGACAGACATTAAGAATTAATTAATTGATACACCTTTAAGCGACGACAAAGCAGACACAGAACGGGGCTGATTAGTTTAGAAAATATGCAAAAACACGTGAAACTAAATGTTAACAGCATGCGAGGAATTAACATCACGTATCATAAAGGAATTCAATCGACCACACGAATACATAATGACATATATTACATAGGTTAATTGTTAACGTTTAAATGCGAGGTAAAATAAGACAGGTTTATTGGTATGTAATTTGCTTTCATTCACCCACGCTCATTTGCCACCTGTCTTTCAAACAGGACATTTCTTTATATAAAATTATATCTGACTGACACAATCAAAATAATAAAGGACGACACTTTCCTCTGTTATTGTATTTTTTCGTTTAAAGGAAGACTGTTCTTGACGAAAATCCATGTTAGGTGGAGAATGCGTTCCCTAATGCGCCTGTAAGGACTGCACATGCTAATCTGGGACGACACTTTGCGCACATGCATTATACTCTCTTTTCACAGAGCGAGGCTCATGTCCATTAAATGTATCTACACGACCTTGGCTTACAATTTGGATAAACGATGCCGCGTTCATCATGAATTCTTTCATGATATTCATACTGATTTGTTCGTATATATGTATCTAGCTTTCAGATAACGCGGTGCTTTAAATAGTTTCATGAGCTGTAAATAAAGTAATCAGCATAATTTCCGAAGATAACGGCTAATTGAAAGTTGTAAGTGGTCTTTGGTCAGTGTGACGCATAGAATAATTTCAATTCATGAGTAATATGGTCCCTGTTGGAATTTGCACGGCTTGGCTACTTAGGAATGAAAAACGTGTACACATTACGGCAGTCAATTTGATTACAGGTGTATATGAAGTAATAAGCTATGTACGCTTCAATAGTTTATTTAGACTGTTTTAACTACCTTCAATTTTTATTTACCTTAATTGTTTGCAAAGATTGTTCCAATCTCTTCACAATAAAAGGAACTGTTATTACACAAAATCATGTTCCAAGCGTCTTTCTTATTAAATGTTTAAATAGAAATTTTATGGCCGGACCTGACAATCTGGTATGTAAATGATTAAAGGTTGACACAAAATTAACAACACGGCGAAGAAAAAATCATATTAACAAATATATGTTGAAGGATTGTTAACGATTTTTAAGTTTGTATAATATCACTTCGGTCTGTTAATCTTATGACTTATCAATCGCCCCGTTTGGGCCAAAGGCATGTTCATAAAGAGAAATATATNAAACAGATGTAAATATCAACAAATCAGAAAAATGTTGTTGTCGACACTACAGTGTAATGTGTACGCGTAATTTGTCTATAATATAAATGTCAAATAAGTAATTCATCAGCGAGTGAATTCGGAATGAATATGTGCACGTTTACTATCGTTTTTACTTGAAACATGTAACAAATAGTTCTAAAATTATATCTATATATAGACGGATAAACGAGTGATATATAAATTTGCTTTATTTATAAAAGATTGCTTCTTAAAACGAGAAGTATACTATGTGTGACAATATGACCTTATTATGGTTATTATACAAAATTGTACATAAAATTAATAAATTCTATATCCTAAATCAAATCAGTGATTATTTTACTATATTCCCCTTAAACAGGCATAATACGGCTACACTTATCCATGTCTGATTAGTGACTCGAAAGCCATTTGTATAGCTGGGTAGTACTGCAAACATTGACACATTTTTATAACTCTATATACTTAACATTTCATTATTTTAGTTTATTTTGATATTGTTTATAATAGTTATTATATGTATATACTATGTGTCACTTAAATAAAAAAATGAAACTACTATATTTCGCAAAAATTAAGAAATTCTTATTGCATTATTAGTAAATATGCTCTCGCCGATTCACTTACATAAAACTAGTTCGCGTTATATATTGAAGCAGTTTCACAAGTTCAATGATATAATAGAATCTTACTGTACATCAATAGCAATTTAGTGTCATTCATGAAATATATTGCAGATTATATAAAGATTGAAATAATATTATATAATCATTATAAACGATTAACGAACACAAAATCCCTTTGTCATTAAAAACAACTAATAAGTATATTGGCTGTGTCAAACCAGATTGCTTGAAATAAATAGGGCAATTTAATTAATGTGTTAAATGTTGGTATCGCACACGCCTTTATTTGTTAGACAACCCTCATAATTTCAATACTTCGCTGACCACGGTGACAGCATTTTTCCCAGACCTCACACTTTGCCTATCAATAATATGATTTATTTAATATGAGGTTATGTAGAACACAAGAGGAGCCGGGAAAATACAGAATCTGTGAGTATGGTAAGGCTGAGAAATTCGTCACTTCCAGGATGAAGTTTTCACAAAAGTTGCTGATCGTCTGAGCATCTCTGCAGACCTATACTGCAACAACACATGTCGTCAGAGCTACCTACCAAAATTTGACCGTAATTTAAAATCTACTGATCATGTCAAACCGGCCATTAACAACATCACGCGTGTACTCTTCGACGTCCCCTGACTTAAATTGACAATCTTCTGGCAGCGGGTGAATATTGCACTATGAGTGATATTGAAGAGTTTGCATTCAGTTTGTGAGAAGAAGGTTAAGTGCTTACAAGTACATTCACAAACCGTAATATGAATCAGCTGATTATCAGTCACTATGGACATTCGGAAACAATATCGCCCAAAAGTAGGGTCAATGAATCTGACATCATTTCTCCATCTGATATAACAGCTGCTGTCATAGTGATCAAACTGAAGAACCAAGTCATAATGCAGGGAGCTCGTACCCAGTTAAGAACATTTCCCAATGGCCTCGTACCCAGTTAAGAACATTTCTCAATGGCGTTGATTTTGGTCTACTAGATAGTTTTTGGGACAGTACTGACCTCAAGTATTCATGGGAAAGTACAAGAATGACAGGACCGCTTCTCACGTTTTGTCAGCTCTTTTTAAGGTCCCTAAGCAAAAGCCTTCTCAAAGCAGTGCGCATGACATTGAGGAGATGTTAAAGCCTCTTGAAGATGAAGTACATGAGAAGGCAGTGTAACAGTTACTACATGGTAACTGAGTACACAGCTGCACTGCCTATTCAAGATTCTTGTGTACATCAGTCATACCGGATTGACGCGAACACCATTGCATATGATGCTTCATCGCGCTATTTATGAACGAGATCGCAGCAGAAGCCTTCTCACTGCTTTCGATAGAATTGGTGCATGTTCAAGTTATCAAACCATCAGATCTGCCCGCAGTCATCTTGCTAGCTATTCAGTGAAATGCCCAGCATATGGAGAAACCCCAATACCCAGTACTTTCACCAAAGAGGACTACATTAAAGCTGGAATGGAAAACTCGGACTATGCTGACAAATCATCAATATCTTGTACCGAAGATTCACATTTAGCAGCCCTAGTGTTATTTAAAGATGCCACAGTGAATAGGCCTCTGTCCAAACCCCCAGTTTCCAATACAGGAATAAGCCGTGCACATCCAATTCTGAGGACAAAGCTAACATGTCAAGAGGTACCTCCCCATACGTTGAGATGTCTTTAAAGGAAGGTGAACAGTTGCGGCGCGGGGACGAAGCAACGGGTATTGCGATTATTGACCTGAGCAGGGACACACCAATCCCACAACAACTCAATAAAGTCTTGACATCCGAGGAAAATAAGCATAATCTTCAACTATTGGCTAGGAATATAGTGTGCAACGAAGTCTGTTCCAAGCCTTCAATTGCAAGTTCAGTTGTCTCTGACAATAAAGCTCTTTCATCAATAAAGTTTGGTATTGAATACATTCCTGAACTGCGATTGCGGAGGCCGATGGTATGGTAGTGGCTCATGTTGAGTGGGCTGCTCGTATAAAACAGTGTCAAAGAGGTGATGTGATGTCCATCGACACCGACAGCTTTGCATTATTGCTTCACCTCACTCCATATTTTCAAACACTCGGTATGAACGAAATCTGTTAGCAGTTTGGTACTGGTGAGCGTCGAACGCGTCTGTTGCATCAGGATATTTCTCGGCTTGGAACACCACTGGCAAAGACAATGATAAAGGCTCACATATTGACAGGCGACGACTGCTTGAGTTAAGAATGCAGCTGAGGCCTCTGACCTGGTACAGTTTTTAATGAAATTTGGAGAGACATATACCATGTCAGAGCAGGATGAAGGATTAGCAGAAAAGTATCTGTTACACGTCAGAGTAGGGGCCAGATCAGCGACAACTGCGGAAACGTTTGACCCGCTCCGACTAGAAAAAATTACCAGTGCTAGTGCTGGACTTGATTGCCTCCATCCTACAGGCAGTTTAATCAAAGGACATATTCGTATAGGAGCCTTTCTTATACATAGGGAATGTCAACTGCTTATAAATATCGATGGTCCTGAGACACGGCTGGGACCAGTTACACATGGTTGATGGGAGGAGCCCCTTGGTATGCTGTCGCCAACAAAGTGCCTGAAACCTTCACCAAGGAGCTTATTGGTATTGTGCAAGTGTACAGGAAAGTGTGATACTTGACGTTGTCCTTGCCGTACTGCTGGGGTGCTGTGCATCACATTTTGTTATGGTAAAATGGACAATTCACCTTGTGGAAACCTAACATGAAATGACTAGCTTTGGAACTATATGTTATCTATGTGAAACAATGTATTTGTTAAAACTTATTAAATGAGCCTAATGGCATGTTGATGAGTTTTGTGCGTTTTTGCTATAATGCCATGTGGAATAAGGTGTTAGCCCGTCTCTCAATTAGCCTGTTCCTAGGGCTGGGTATAGCTCAGTGATTACCCAGCCAACACATGACATTTGTTAAAAGTCTTTCCGACATCAAATCGATGTTACGTCTGTTTGACGTCGAGCCAACGTTGAACAACTGTCACGTGTTTGCTTGGTAAGTGGTTTGGTCGTATTTTTCCGGCGAATGTGAAAAAGCTTCAATTTCTTAGTCACTTGTCTGTGGGTACAACATGCGTTAATTATTTAAATACGTCAATATTACGTAAAACTTGCACACAAATGTTGTAATTGAATTAATTACGTCAAAAAAATAAGTCACATTAACGTTTATACATGGGCTACTACTGTCCAAGGTGAACTCAAGGTCGTTTATGTATCATGTGATCTTGAAGTTGACATTTTAAGATCAATTAAACTCAATATTTAACAAGACCTCTCATAACTGAGTTCTAACTGAAGAAATAAACAATTTACAGGTAAAACATTTGATTTTACTCCAAAAGGCATTTTTTTTTCAACATGGCCGTCGGCGGCCATATTGGATTTCGGTATTTTGAGGCTCCTGGCAGTGTGACGGACAAGCACCTCGGTGATTTATCATGTATATGGACTAAATAACTCACATCAAGTGAGAAAATATCCCAACCCCATTTTGAAAACGGGTCTACAGGCCTAGTCCTGCACTATAATGGTAATTCCCGTTTCCATCATTTTAGGTTGGCATTTGTGATGGTTCGAATAGTTATGCCATGTAAATGCATATATAAATCTTGAAGTTAAACGCAGAAAAGATTATTTCTTTTTCATTGTGGTATTAATTTACATGCTCCTTATATGTTGCGTACTTTACCATGTTAATCAATCATTTAGATAAAAGTTGATGCCCAGTTAACTGTCTCGTATTTTTCGTATGTGACACATGAACCAATATATGTAAATCTATAAGAGCGTGTCTTTTATATATCATGCTTAGTTTGTAAGTGCGCCTCTTATAGTAAGTTATTACTATTCAAAAACTTGTATATCAAGATACAAGGGTTTTCATGGACATCGTACTTGTTAAAGATACGAAATTGGTTCCTAACGTAAGTTATGGACGACTCCAAAACAAACATATTGTTTAGTCATTTCAATCAATAATAAACAGAAACCCTAATCGTCGATCCATCCTGATTGCTCCCAAGAAAGGACTCCATTGTGCAGCATTACATTCTTGTAAGCCTCCCGTGGATGGTCGAGAAAAGAATCGTTTTCGATTTATTGCTTTTGATGATGACATCACCCTCAGCGAATAATATTATATCGATGGGATCGTTTGAAAGCAATGTCGCAGGCAAGTCTTTCTGGATCGTCGTCTATGAATCAGACGGGAACAAGTGCGCTAACAAACACACCTAGATATTGGGCCTTCATAAACGATGATTTTTTCTTGTCAACTTCGTGTATTTGGAAGTGAACTAATTGTACGGCAAACAAAAAACATCGTGAAAGAGGAAAAAAAATGAAACACCAGCATAATTCATCCACACCAGACATATATCCAAGATGGTTTGAGTGAATTGTGCTGAACTATCGAGAACATGAACATCATTTATATGCAATGAAGATTTTTTTTTATAGTTTGGTGAAAAGCAATTTATATTCAAATGTTATACACGGAAGTAATTTCTTGTATTATGATGTTTGGCCACATCAGAGGCACGCAGGTGCCGCGAGAACGGCTATTGCTCCATTGAACTCCTACGCCATTATGTGTTAGCTATATCGCATCCGTTTAATTGAATGCAGAGCAGGTCACTCGGGGATATTAATTTATTTCCAACAGTTGTTTTACTGATTAATCAAACAATTTAAGGCGCTTTGCTTTGATATGCTAATGTCATTTTGATAAATTGTATAAGAATAAGCGAAAACGTCGTGTACATATTTTGTTTAGTATTGCATAATTACAAATCCATACAACAAGATAAATGAAAACACATAAGTGCGATTGTGAAAATAACATTGGACAAACTACGAAATGAAGGCTGGTTGCGTTCGCTGATAAGATATTTTGCCCTGTTGGAACGAAACGGTCCATGCTATCAATGACAGCGTCTTTAATTTCTTCCTAGCGTATACATGATGAACACTGTCAAATTAAAGAACTTTAAATAGTGTTGCAAGTGACATATTCAGCAACACAAACACACACTTAAAAGGGTCCAAACGGGGAAAGTTAAAAATAAATCTGACTTTGACAAAAAGAACATTATCAAATAATAACCGATACAATTCGCTATATATCATAATACAATAGCTTATGCATTCTGAAAAACAAATCGTTTGATTATATGGGGTCTGTTTGTTTTGCCCTATTTATATTTGCATTTTGACGTCATAATTGTGAGTATTCTATATATCCATATGTTGGACATTGCAGTAGGAATACTGTATATGGAAACATCGCTACATTAAAGAAAATCGTTTATGTAAGAAACATTGTAAATGGTTTTAAAATTATAATAGCAATCCTGGTGTGTTGGACCTTTTATCCGTTTTTGAACCACAATATAGCAATACAATACGAATTTAAGCACTTCTATTCATAGATCTATTTAAGCTTTATTTTATGGTTTCTAAATTACGTCCTTTATATATTATGTACTATTTTGTATTTTAATTGCAGGACACTGGAGTTAGTAAAATATATGTTTATTATTTGCACATTTACAGTTACGATAAACGATGAACATGATACAGATATATTATATTTATTACTAATTCACAACAAACTTAAAAAAAAACTTCAAAATATTAAAAAGATTTAAAGCTCACTAAAATGAAACGTTGCGATTGTCTTACATTTCGTAATACACTTGTTTCGCCTATAGCACTCATTGAAATGACTTCTTTACAATGCGTACAGTATTTCGAAATAATAGAACAATGTGAGTAACCATTTCTTAAACACAGTAGAAATCCACATTTGTTTGATTTACGGTGTATTAATATTTTTTCTCAGAAGCAAAATGATTCAGCGCAACATATCTTTTTTTTTTGCATCTTGTCATCCCATTAAACACTTAGCAATAGTGGATCTTTGAGTGGCTATTGTATCAAGTTACGATTCTGTACTTGCATTAGAGTTACGATTGTTTCGGAGATCAATGAGTTTTGCGGTGGATCAAGCAATTAAACAATACAATCTACTCAAAATTCATTGAAAACGAAGGAATATGAAGTAGAATATACTTGCTTATATTCAATAAAATGTACACCGAATCACACACAAATGCAATGATACGTCGATAAAGTGTAGTTGCGTATGACTAATAAATAATATGACTAATAAAAACAAATGTTTAGTTGATTTAATTCGATCATGCAAAGACAATAACAAAGCATCTGCGAACGTGCAGATTTGTACGCAAATATTGCATATTTAAAAACGTCGTTGTTGCGAAAACAGTAGATTAACATACTTAAAACCATTACCGCTTGAAATACTTTAAACTTTATTTGCACTTCGCTTGCGCTGTATTAACTGATAATTAATTATATACACGCGCGCCTCGTACAGCTAGCTATTCTGGTAAAAAAACGAGATTAAATGTAAAACTCTAAAGATCGGAATGTGATACACGGAAGTAAAAATTCCGAAAATTAATTTATTCTAGTAGGCGGAGTTATCACGATGGGTTGGATTCATCGGAAGTTCAAATATTAACTATGTTCAAATCCATCATATGATTATATTGGTGATAATTGAATCTAAATTTTGCCGTTACGCGCTTGGGTATTTTTAGATCAGTGGAAGGTATTGAAAACTTTGTTGCGAAATATGTCCTAAATGTTATCACCAAGTGAAATGATAGGGTTCGACACACCTGTAAGACTACTCGAGAAGGGAAGTATAATAATTTGATTTGTACACACTACAGCTTAAATCTGTCTCATCGCTTATACATTTTAATTTCAATAAAAATCGTGCGTGTTTATATTTGCACAGACAATTTTCCGTGACGTCAATTCTGCCATCCTATCACTTACTAGGACACATCGCATCTGAAAAGTGAGAGCTACATTCAACAAAATTGAATCTAATTGATACTTTTAGTTTAACCAGATTTAATTTTAAAAAGAATGACACATAGTTTACGTGCATTGCGTAATTTATTATGTAACTGGTGTATCTGCATGTACTTAAACGTCCAAAGTCCAACGCAAACATGTTTTACTATAGGTCACACTTAGTCTAATACTTATAATATAGTTAAATATAATTTCAACAAAGAACTCATCAATTTGTTTTATTATCAATTTAGACTATTCAAAATTTAGATTATTTTTTAAAATAAAAGCAAGTTCGTTACATGTGTGAAATAGTATTATAAAATCTTTTTACTAATCCTTTACAAGTGATGCGCTTTGAACTTAATGTAGTACCTAGTTGATGATTTAGATATGAATTAAAAACAATTATGAAAACAGTTAAAAACGTTTTTTTTTTAATTAAGTAGTATTAATCGGATCAGCAGTTAAAAGGGATGTATGAATATACACTGTAACATACTGACTTATAACTTATCATCAACAGCTTGGCAATAATAGTTTTGATCAAAGCGAACAAACATTCGCGTTGAAACCAATAAGATCAGCAAACGAAGGCGAATTGCAAAAACAAAAATCGCAAAAAAGCAATCGTTATATCATTTCACAAGCTGTATTCAGATTTATTTATTCCATAAGTGAAGCAAATTGGATACACGGGAAACCGTTTCGTAACGGATAATCCATACATTTGAGTTGCTTGCACTTTAATCTCTTCTTACTACAGTTAAATATATAGAACGCTGTCATCTGATGTAACACCATGCAATTACTAACTAACTTGAAATGATTTTGTCTTGTAATCAACATAGAAGCAACTTACAAAAATTGAGGGCCAAGTATGCAATAAAAAGTAAGAAGCAGTGTTATATACCAAAATGCTTGGACGATATTGCAGTTTATCAAACAGGCATGAAGTGTAATTGGAAAAAAATGTGGTAAATGTCAGCTCCATACTATTATTCTTTTAATTATAGTGTCATATTTAAATTCTTTATAGTATTATCCATCAATTATTAGGCACATTATATTATATAACAAATAATAAATGATAACTCCTGTGCAATAGAATATTATTGAAGTTTGTATCAAAGGTTATTACAAAGGTCACACAAGGTTATACTGAGAAAAGTACAAGAAATATTCACTTTTTGGGGTTAAATCATAGGAAATTTTACTTATTTTCATGCAAAAATACGATTTTATATTATTTTAAATATCATTTCACTTAAAAAAGTGTGATCATACTTAAATAAAGGATATATTATACAAACCCCACAAACCATGCACATTCTATATACTCATTGTTAAAATATATGTTTTGGGTAATCCCTCCAATATCACGAAATGAAGTTACTGAGCATATGTTTAAATGAATCGGACTATCGTCAAAAACAAGTTCAATTAGAAATATAATCTTCAATATTATATTGAATTTTCTTATAAGGACAGAACACATAAAACATGGTTCATCCCGTTACCCCACCTTCTATAATGATAGTATAGATTTATGTGTTGTCATTGGCATCAATATTGTTCATCAATATTATCCAGTGTAATTAGACATCATAGGACCTTCTTACATCTCTAAATACTATTTTACTAAGCGTTTAATTCATTTTTACAACTTACAAGAGTTTAATGGTTGCAATTATCACTTACATTGTAACTATATTGCAAGTATGTTTCAGTACATTAGCCGAAAACTACTTGCCAAATGTATTTCATATATTTTTTCAATCCAATGCGCATAAACATTAATAATAAATTTTGTATTTTCAAAAGGCTATATTATACATTGTGAAGCATGTATACTTTTTTAGTTTTGACGACATTTTGGTTTATTGATATGAAAAAAATCAAGGGAAACTTAAGAAAAAATATATTATTGAATTTGTGACCTTGACGTGACCTTGACCGAAACAATGGCACACATATCATGCATATGTTTCAAAATATAATGTTCTGTACTTCTGAGGTTCACAATTTTAATTGTATGGCATGATATACTTTAAGCACAAGTATGTGTAAGTTAATTATAGATGAACATGTTAATATAAAACTGATTACTTTTCTGTGCAATCTTACGCCTAAAATAACCCACTTGTGTTACCTACCTTTGCTGCTACCAATATGAAACCATTTAATTGCGTAATATTAATGTTTCATACGAAGTGCAAATTAACTTTTTATTCTTTTTTAATACACACATAAGGTTTGCTGAATTATGTTTCTAAATAGTAGACGAGTAAGCGCACAAAGTGAATATGTTCGTTCATAATAATAATTACGCTTTTAGCTCGATACGTGACAAAACAAGAACGGGTGACTTAATGATTTTCCGTATCAGTCAGCTTGCACCACTGTTATTATACCTGGTGTCGTATCAGCTGACGAAACAGTATTCAGAAAACATGTGCTCGTGGTGACGTCAGAGCTACCCGCTGTGTTTCACATTATTAAGGTTATCTGGATACTCTGTTTTATATGACGGAACAATCTTGCAACTGACACGCGCTACTTGTGATGTCGGTGTGACTTACTAAAAATAAGCATGTTGCATCATTTGATATTTCTATATTTGGTCGATGTGACTAAATGGTACACGTACTTAAATAAACTCGATACCTAAATTTGATATGCAAACATAACACAGAAACATACACCGATCATGTCTTTGAACTCAGTCATGATTTGTGTAACAATTTTCTAAGGTCGTTAGTATGTCATAAAAGCCCATATCATAAAATGATTATACCATTAATATTTAGTTAGAGATTGTCAGAACGACACAGAGGTAGCAGTCGCAAGAGTATGCACCATTACGTAAATATACAACGCCTTAAGTTGTAGACGGCATTGACTTATATTTCATCAATTCATTAAAAAGCACTACGATTCAGCTGGATTACACGTATATCTATTATGCCGCATAGTCAAATTTGTCATCACTTCCTTAACAATAGTAACAATGAGGTTAAGAGAGATTTTATCTATTATGCCGCTCCAAACAATTTACCTGAATAATTGGAAATACTGTAAGCCTTTATTATGTAAATCGGATAACTGTTAATGACAAAGTTCATTGCTAATTACCACACGATGCTCCAACCTAAAACTACTCCTTACTGCAGCTAGTATGTCTCAAAAGAATGTGAAAGTCGACGAACTAAACATTATTTATTTTATTTATTGTTACGAATCCCCCGAAGAATATATTTATCTGTATTTTAACAACGATTGGTCCGTCGTGCATGGTACGTGATCATTGTTATAGCCTATCCAATGCCTCACACACTTCTCAGGAGAAGCATGTAGGGTTAGTTATGTAGAAACCGATACCGTTTGAATCTAGGAGTGGTTAACCAGTTTTCCTTATTTAACATATTTAAATAACATTCGTACTTAAATATTTATCTCTGGTTTTGATAAGTGAGGTACATGTAAATAGAACACATCGTGTTTCTTTTTAAAAACAACTTTTTGTTTGCTTTTGCTTAAATGATACTGTTAATACTGCTACTGATTCATCTTCTACTACTGCTTCAGTTGCTACTTGGACAACTAGTACAAGTACTCGCAATGTTAAACCAACAGCCCATATAAACTAGTGTTTAATACATTTTGCCTATTTTCTGTTTTCTTTTTATCTGAATCATTAATTATTTTTTTACTTTTTAAAAGTCCCCGTTTAAAAGGTAATAATTACTTGTCAATATGAGTCGTTTTTTTACAGATAAAATTCCGAGGGGAAACTTTTGTAACTACACTTATGTAGACTATGCGAACTATTTCGACCATGTTGAAGTTATATACCTCCTTTTTAAAAGTCATTAATTTCAATAACGATACAATCATACCCAACTACCGAGATACGGCGAGATACGGGGAATATTAAATGTCAATTTTAGCACCCCCTTCGGCGTGGCATGCACTGCGTTTGCTTGCATACGACAAGGTAATATCTTAAACAAAAACGAAGTGCCCGATAATATCTTGAGATAACCGCGTAATAAGTCAAATGTGCGACAAATAAACCAACGGCATGTCACGCGGATCATTACCCGTTGACACATTGGATCACCGTCCTTTGAGCTAAGATTAAACCGTTCAAATTGTAATGTTAATATGACATTGTTTTCAAGTGTTAATAAGACATTGTGTTCAAGTGTCTTACGGTTCAGCGGGGAGGATTGTCAATGGGAAGACCTTGGTATGGACTTATCAAATTCTCATTTAGAACGTGTATCTGTCTGTCAGTGTGTCTGAGCTTCCTACAACAGATCGGTTGTGGGGGTTAGACCTCACGTAGCAGTTTGTTGTATTATCAGTATATAAACCGCTAAGGTATTTTTCGAGTTATTTTGTGTGTGTGCATCTTGATACACTTTGACATTTAGTCAACTTGAGTTTAAATAAAGCAATCATAGAGGCTAAACTGTTGATAACAAATACTTTTGTCAGCCGTGCAACCCGTAACATTTATATTTTGTTTATTTTAAATATTTAATTAATGACTTAAGTAAACGAAGGACTTAACAAGTTTTGTGAAATATTAGTTTCCGTGTTAGTTAAACAAATATTAGAGGAAAGCTTTTTCTATTTGGCATCACTGTGAGAAGTCTTTATAAATGATATGTATTTGATAAGTGCCCTGTTCCGCACATATGGCAATACGACATTTAGTCGTATTTCTTTGAACTCCGACTTTAATGGCTAAATTAAGAGTTGTAATTATACAGCTAATATGATATTTATAAAACAATATTTCTATTTGCATCTTAGCCTCAGGGTTCGCGAGATGTCGAATCTGCTATATTGCAACAGGTGTTTGGCATGCAGAGCAAAGGCACTGGTTCTCAGCATATTAAATATCAGTTAGTTTTAGATGTGTGTTGTTTGTCTTGTATGTTTGTCTTGCAAAGTCTTGCAAAGTTCTGGATAATACTTTCTTTGTTTTGTTTTCTGGTTTGATATAGTTTTATTATGACTGAATATTTATCACTTGTCGTTATCGAAGAATAAACATGAGCGCATGTATTTGTGATTAACAGCCTGTGATGCTAGTCATCGACTTCATATATTTTCTGAAGTTCAAAGTGTTTTTATTTATATATGGTCGGAGGCCGTAGCACTGTTCACTATACAAATGAAATGTAAAGGTAATGATAAGTGGTATGCCTTCTCTTGTTTTAGAAATACCAACGAAGAAGTGATCGGGAATGCATCGAGCATAGCATTAAATTTACATACATTTGAACTTTACGATAATTAGAGGCATTTGATCTTAACACCAATGATTGTTATCTATGTATAAAACTGTATGATTTATTAAATTACAATATCTTCAACTCAATAAATTATTTGGCATTTTGCATTGACCTAATATTTATAAATTAGCACACTTCTTTGACATAACCTGATTAATGAAAAACATTAAACAATAAATATTATGAGGAACACCATCATAATCATATAAAACCAATTAATTCCATTTTATAACCCCGCGACACACGACACATGAACACTAACATGGTACCATTTTAGTGTTTATGTGTCGTATGGATATATATCAGCGCGGGACATTAAAATGGAATTAATTGTGTACACGAAAAATTAAAAACGAGCATTTTAAATCTACAAACATCCATGTTACCAGAAAACATCTTGTTTTGAAATTTTGGCTTTTGCTATAAGGAACATTGATTTTTTTTTAGGTAACTTTATTTTACGAATTACTTTCCGAAATTTCCGTTGATTTTTGAGTATTAATGTTACTTTAAGTATCGTTATCTGTGTTAATGAAATTATGTTAAGCAATAACTTTTATAATGATACACGCAATATTTTGATTGAAGAATTGAATTTCATTTTTCTGCATGTCATCGCTGTATTAACTGTTAATCTGTATGAAAATAACGCCGACGGCGTTTATGAAAAAAAATATTAATTTTGTGTGTTGTTGATTTATACATTGTATTGGACAAAACCATTTCTATTAAAGGACTATTCCCCTTGTATACGGCAAGTGGCCTTTAAAAAAAACTTAGTATCTAGACACACACAACTGCATTTTTTGTATTATTGTATTGTAACGGCCATTGCATAAAATAGTACACAGTAATGCCCGTATTGTTGCACTAAAACGACATTCAAACGATATCAGTTAACCTGTTTGTACTTCCTGCATGCCAAGAAGTTTGATAGTTTATTAGCCTCATTCCGGTGTCATTCAAAAGCTTTTGTCATAAGCTTAGAAGTACTGTAACCCTCCATGCATGTGAATTCATTATAAGTAAGGTTTTCTGGTATTGCAAGCACCACGGCAATCCCATACTGGTTAACACCAACGTGAAAATACTGTGCATTACCTTTATGTTGCATTTTTCTGTTTTGTTGAATGTTACATGTATATAATCGGAAGGAACAATGGTTTGAAAAAGCAACTGTAAGTTTATTGAACAAATTCCAACCCATTATAAGAAATTGTGATATCCTGACAATTTTACGGATCGAAATATTTGTGTTACTCCAACTAAAGATAAAAACATAAAATTTTAGATAAAATACATATTGTTTTCTTTGACAACGTATTATTGCTAAACGTTAATTAATTTTTACCCAAATACTTCTCTCTGCTGAGTGTAGAGCTTGCGTAACATTGATTTGCATAAAACCAATATGTTACAAAATAATGACCCATAACCTTGAACTGAATGCATCCATGTGCAACTTATTTTGTAAGTTCGAAACGGACTTTTTTTTAAATTTAATTTAAAGAGATAACATATGTTAGCACCATCGCATGGAAATTGTACGCGTTGAATCCCACCATCTGCGGTTGACCTCTACAATAAATCATGTGTGTTAGACATATTTATGCTTATCGAAAAAGACAAAACATTGTACAACAATGGTCCCATATTTTACGACATAATCTTTATAATGTTTATTGTATATTAATGGGCAGCTTTGTTATTGTTTTGTTTATGAAACTTGACTTTCCGATTAATATATAGCCCGTATACAAGTAATAAACAACTGGAATATATTAGCTTAAGGTTATCATTGACAGATCATACATATTTTTGACACGATTCGAGCTAACGAGGTATTTAAGAACATTTAAAGCATAGTAAATATAAATAAGCAAAGTGTATTATACTCGTTGTTTCTTTATTGGTTTTTTTTAAATTTCATTGGCTGGCTTCAATATTGATATATGATAAATATGATTTAAATAACAATCGTTTACTTCCTTATTCATATATTCAGCATGCATTTAAGGGACTTGTTCACAGATTTGCGATAATTTCCACCTTGTCACATATTAAAAGAAATAAGAGAACTGCTTACACAATACAGCACACACACACAACTACTGACATTTACTTTTCCAGACAATATGTGTCATTAAATAAGAAATCATCGTCCGAAATTGAAAACAATATAATGCATGACAAACGCGTTACAAACGCAAACCACTGAATCATTTGAATACCTAAGAGTGTTTCTGTTGTTTTCGTAAGATTACATAAGCTATATAAAGCATACTGCAAGGTGACTGTCATCACAGATTATAACAACAATAGCGTTTTGATCAGAACGATCCTAGTTCGAATCCAGGTGATTCCAACATTTAAAAAATAGTTCTTATGTAAACATTTTTTTCATGTGCATGAACTTTAAGTCTATGACGTTTAAGCATTGTTTAGTTTCAAAACATGAATGCCAAAACTCTGTGATCCCTTTAAAAAATTGCATTCACTGAATCAAATTACACTGTACGTTTCAATTTCAATACGAAGCCTCGAGATTAGTATTCGGCAACATATTAACTATAGCAATTATAACTCTGCAAGGTTTGTCATTTTGATAGTGTTTCGATCAGTTAAGGCATTTAAATGCATTATTGTAAAACACACAAGGTTTCATAATTAAAAAAGAAAAATTATCGAAATTAATATACTCTGATTCTTCACCATTTGACCCGATAACTGCTTCAGTTGAACTGGCAGGATTTTTTTTATGTCAGAAAATAGCCTGTAAGTTCAACTGAAGCAGTTATCGGGTCAATGGTAAAGAATCAGAGTATATGAGTTTGATAATTTTAATGAGAATTACGGAAAATGATCATCGTGCAGGAAAAGGATTCAATAATTAGAAAAAGTATTTGCTTACATAATGGATTATGATTGTTATACATAAGCCAAAGCAAACAAGCAACAAATCTGCCATGTGGTATTGTAGACTCATTACCGCATTCGCTGATAAAAAAAATGTATCATCGCTTTATGCTTCCTTATATGCCTGAGAAGTGTTTCCCCCTGTATGACCAAGTTCATTTTATATACTCTGTCTATCTTCATTTAAACGTTGATAAAAAAATTCGATAGAAAGTAGTTTACTTAATCCTATTTTTTTGCGCATTCGTTATACGCGGTTTACATAGAAATAAATATACTGATCGCTTATAATTTGTTGAGTGCATTATGTTATCCGTTTCCTTCCGTGTAGTTACTCGACCTATGCAGCTGCAATTTGGCATGTTACTTTATTTAAGGTCCGCAATTGTTAGGACTGCCTATTATTTATTTAATTGACTTAACTTTAAGTGTGTGTTTGTTTAAGTTGTCATGTATTTGTTTCAGGTTCGTGACACTCATTTCAGCTACTCAATGTGGCCATATTTAAACTATGTACGAAAAACAAGCTTATTCTAAAGCAAATCCTGTTAAATTATCTTAATTTAATCAAACATACCTGATGAGGCTTTGCTTGTAACTTTATATACTTTATCTAAACAAACGTTTTAACTAAGAAATGCAACATAATTATTATTTAAAAAAAAAGTTAATTTGTTCTGCATCGCATCTTTGGATTTTTAATTTTATTTTATCGAATAAACCAACCATTTAATTAAAGGCATTATCACAAACCGTGTAATGATTTCAAAAAATACATAATTATTTATCTTAATTGTATTATTACAATGTTTGAAAATTTGTACCACTTTGTTACGAAACTTTGCACGTGCAACTTTTGATTTAAACGGTTGTCAGATATCTTCTTTGATGTTCACAGTATACGTTGAATATTTATTTTTAGGTTTATGTAATGCAAAAACGTAGTGTATTATGGCAGAAACAATTAACACAGCATGTTTTGTACGTACATTTAAATATTGCATTGCGGTGAACGAATATTATCATTCAAAAGTATAAAAAGAAGACGTATATTGAATAATTCTCTGCACTTATACGGATTACTGAATAACATTTCGGTCAATGAATAGCATATCACCGGTTGCTTATAAATGGTACAAATGGTATAAATGAAATAAATATTGGAACAAATGCCACTAACGGTACGACATTATTTCGTATAAGGGCTTTCGGATGAACCGCACAACATTAAAATCTGATTATAATATTTATATAGGCACAAGTTTGCTCTTTTGTTAAAAGAAAATTGACTGTATATTAGTGTATATGCATCTCACCAGTTGCGTATAAATGGTGCAATGATGTGCGTGTATGCATGTGGAGGTCTAACACAGCAGTAAATAGCGTATACATATTGGAACGCTAATATCTAATATGCAAAAGTGTGCTGATTTTTTCAAAGAAAATTGACTTGGAGATTAATATTTGCTCAAGTGCAGTGTTTATCCACGTAAAGATGTTTACAAAAAGTTCACTTTTTTGCAGGTGATGAAAGTCCTTCCTCAAATAACATTTTTCTGTCTAATGTCTATATATATGTAGTTCACGCGGCAGTTGCTACATAAATATAGGATCTGACATGAGTTGTCATTTCATACTACTACATACATGCTTACTAACGAATTTCCTGGACGAGTTTAATAAAATATGGTATGATATGACAACGAGTGTCAGATCTTTTTTATCACATGCTTTTAAACTAAATAAAATACATCTTAATTGACCAAACAAATGCTGATCGATCTAAAAGTTGTTTACTATCGTGACGTCATTTCATGTTGACGACGTCATTTCACCAAAATAAAGCCATGCGATTGGTTAGTTATTGATTCTGTAGCCAATGAAAACGCTTAAAAATGTTGTATTACACATTTGTAATATAAAACAATATGTAATGCCTGTATTACATTGAAAACAATGTATAGCATGTGATAGATAATAACATGTTACTGCCCTATCATTTTGTAATATATCAGGTGAGGCTAAGAATAAAATAACGGCTCTGTTGGCTTTGCCTCATCTTTTTTACATCGTTATGAGCCTGATATATTACAACACACACAATAGAGCGGAAACGTCTTTGTCTGCATTTTCGGCGGGAATGTATATGTTGTATGACGTTTGACGTGTAAATAATGACGTCATAAGCTCTCGAACTTCATATTTGTAAAATGTTTGGCTATTTTGGTTGCTTTTTATGCCCCCAAAGGTGGGCATATAGTGATCGCACTGTCCGTCTGTCTGTCCGTCTGTCCGTCCGTATGAAATTCCGTCACAATATGCGTTTAGGTTTTGCGTTTAGGTTTTGAAAAATGTGGGAAAAGGTGGCATATGTCATCCTATGGTGACAAGCCTTGTTGTGTCTAAAATGAACAACATCTTGGTATCAAATTGTTTGTTTCGTTGAATCTGGAAATCGAGACTTTGTCGTTTATTTAGAAAAAAATATGCCCTACCTCCAAACATTGACTGACTTAAGCGCCTGCTTACCTGATTCATATAGAAAAACAGGTAACTTCCCGAATACATTAAACCTATAATAAATACAACGCTGTACTGATAGTGGAAATGATTATGGTATATGACTTTTGACGTGTTATTCATGACGTAATAAGCATTTGAGGTTAATATTTGTTCGCTTATTTTGCTATTTTGTTGCTTTTTTCTGTCTAACATATATTACATTTTCGAATCAAATTGATTGTTTTGTTGAATCTTAATCGTTTTCCATACATGGAAAACGAGTAGAATTCGTATCGGGTGGCTTATACTTTAGATCTTCATTCGCCTTTCTGCACGGAATGCCACAGCAACTTGCATGAGTATTTTTTCAATGCATCAACTAATTAATTATGCAAACATTATCGTGTGTACTTAAAACCTTGCACCCTTTTAACCCCATCATAGCATGTAGTTTCAAGCATGTGGGTTTTAAATAATCTCACAGATAGACCGTAGACTGTTGAAAGATGTCAGACTGTATTTGAACATTCTTACAAAAATCGCATTTCAATTTGAATGCAGGTGACTTTGCAAGTTATCAAATTAAACAGTAACATCTCATCAGGCTAGTCAAATAGCACCAACGATAAAGAGCCAATTCATCCCAAATCCAACGAATGAAAGGTATTATAACTTTTATCTTTGATAGCACTTGAATTGAGTTATTGTGTGACAATGCTTTATCGCACTGTCGAATGTAAGCCAAGAATACTGTTGGGAATGTATGAATGATAACATCAATATGTTTGGATTCCTAATAGTAAAACCGGTTTGATAGTAAACCTATGTTCTTATCTTAATTTAATCCTGCAATAATGGCATATTTGAAGTTTCGAAATTTAAAATAATATGTCAAATCTAAATAATAACTGCACACTTCCTTAGAGGTTATGTTCATTTGTAGCAATGCGTTGGTAAATTGACGGGAACTTTGTCGACAAAGTGCGATGTACGGTACTTAACGTTTAGATAACATCCCATATGGTGATGTGTTGACATGTAACCTTCATTTTAAAAAAGGATAACATACATTCTGATTGATTACTCTAGTAAAAAAAACAAAGTACGATGAACAACTAGAAATACATAGTTACGTTTTTCGGAGTTTGAGTATTTTATTATCAGAAGATAATCTTGCCATATAACAATATTCCCATATTGCTTGATTGTTGCAATGTCAACATTATATCGAAGACCTGAACCGAAACAAAATGAATTAAAACGAATCCATTAAACATAATAAGTCACATTCGCATTCAAGCGTAACCTATCAAAGCTACTGATGTCAAACAAACGAAAACCTCGTTACAATCAAAGTGATCTACACCCACGCCCGTCAATAAAACATAATTTATATAATAAAGGAATGCAAATAATAAGTTTTATGAACCATCGCCAGTATACCTGTTACTCACAGGAATTTAAATCCCGCCCTTAGGAAGGATTGATGTCGGCATAAAGATCGATTTATTTGTAACAAATTAGCAGATGAAAGGGGTTGTATTTTGTAGACGGATATCTTTATGGCTGAACTGTCTTTTGGTGAAGGCACACTATGCTGTGTTTTTATGTTTCAAGTCTCCCAAGGGTGGTTGATTTTATTTTTATTTTTCAGTCAACTTTAAAGAAACCTTAAGCTGGATTAAACTAAAAATAGATTATGAATGCTTAAAGGTTATTCAAATAAAGAACAATTTTAACAATTGCAAATGATGATGATTATCAATCGACGAAAATATATTTTAAACGTTTTTCTCAGTAAGGAGTGTTATTTATTTTGCTTGTTTGAAATTAATGCATACATACCTTCGTGGATCTATGACAATGTTTTTAATTGTCATTTTGCTGAACTATGAACAATACCATTTAATGTTTGCGAAACCGATGTGCGTTTATCATATTCAAATGAATATAATCTGACCTCTTTGGCCACAATAAGGCACCCTTCGATGGTGTGTAATGGTGCATTTGAAATGTGAGACTTCAATCGTGGTAAACAATATGTCAAAAATGTTTTACTTAAAATATATAATGCTTTCATTTCTGAACAGGGAATTGAAGCCTTTGTTAATTATTATTGATGATGTTCATTAGTAATTTGTTGTTATTTATATTAATTAATTGTAATAAAACATTATATAACGTAGCAACATGGAAGTATACTTTATATGAGATAATATCGCGACAGCATTTTGTCTAACGGAAAACGTCTATAAGACTATGATTGCCTCAAGAGGTAATACTTGTCTTTCATCATACCCGTGCATGGCATACTAAATCGTTATATGTTAATTAAAATGTCAATGAAGTATTTCCGTCAAGTATTTTAACAGACTGCATTTGTAGGACGATGAACAAATAAAGCAGATCAAACATAACAAGAAGGATTGTGGTATTAATAAATTATTCCAAGGTTTACTGCGATAATCATCATCTCTAAGATAACATGTGTTTAATTACATTCCATAAGATATTAACATACGCTTAAATACACGCTTGGAGTGCATACCAATACACATGCACATAAATCTTACATAAGGTGTTTACAAGTACTCTTATATAAAATCCCCCCCCCTAATACTGGTAATTGAGACGCAGCAAAATATTTATTCGTTTTGAGTTTCCCGACTTAACGTAAATGCCTCGTCACTAGAAGAATTAATTTTACTAACTGTTATTAAAAATCAAAGCCAGTATAACGCTCAAAATCAAAGAATATTTCCTAAAAAAGTTGGTAAAAAAAAACCACATAAACAATCAGTGTTCCTTATTGCAATATTGAAAATCTCAACTCTAGATGTGGTCTGGTAACATAGATTTATTGCAATAAGGAACACTGATTGTTTATTCGTTGATTTTTAGTGTTATAGGGGCTTAAAATATTATCGTTGTGCATACAAAAGTTTTGATATTAGATGGAAGACATATTTATTGATAAAACAGAAATGTGCATACATTATATATTGCATCTTCAAGTTAATCATTTACCAAATAAATCAATAATACAAAATCTCCATCTTCCTGCCGTATTTTGCCTGCAGGTTACAACGCAACATCAAACAAACACATATATAAGCATTGCGTCCACTTATGAACTTCTTACCTCGCATATCAAGGTGGAATTTCATGCATTCCGATTTATTCCGAGCTATGTTAATCTTTATTGAATGTATTCTATCTTGTTTGATGCGTTAATTACAATTCTGATCCTTCAATATTTACCTGCTTTCGTATAAAAAGATATTTATAAACAAATGAAGTGTCTGTTTCTATATTTGTCCACATTTGCCACTTTTTCGTACCAATCATTGTATACTGGAATGTATTGGATATAAATAAACTTATCATTTCCGAAACTATTTCACACACTTCAAAATGATTTCCTTGTTATCCATTTACACTGTTTTTATATGTTAAATTATCGCATTAATTGATTCGATTTGCAGTTTTTCATTTCATATGTATGTAATTACATCAACATTTTGAGCGTTTGTTTACTTGTTTGTGGAAGCTTATAAGGTGCATACACAGGCAAATATTTTCGAATCGGATCTTTATCGATATGTTGCTGGCAGGCTGATATGAGTTTTTCATAATACCGATAAAGTAAAACTATGAGCACAGAAACTCCTCTGACGTACCAAGGTCCATACAGATGTTCTAGTCTTACGAACGTTTTCAATAAGCATATTTGCGGTCAAAATAATCTGACCACAACATGGTCACTGGAATGTATGACCTTAACGTTCTGCCAGTCGTTTCAACTCTAAATAAACTTATAGACTTGTCAGATTATTGATTGAAAAATGCTAGACACGTGCGTAATTTTATTTGTTCGTAACACCAGAACCTTTTCCCACATGCTGGGTAATAAACCTTGCCTATCGGCATGGCATAAAGACAATGGGCAAACTTAGACTTAAAGCGAGTATAAATGTTATTACATTTTCCCAAAACAGATAAAACGTTGATGCATAAATAATATAATTAAAGTTAAAAGAGAAAGATAAGTTTTATTAAATTAAAAATAATTCTCTGTTGTGCAACCCAAAATTCCGTCATGTACACAATATAAAGAAGTGAAACTCCAGAAGCTGCAGCAGCATTGCAATTCTATCATACACACCTTTGTGGCCCTTTATTTATGGCAAGGAACCAATTGCCAAATCGGTACAGTACGGCACAAAACGAAACAACATATACACAAAGTAGAATAAAGCTGGGGTCACCGCCTTGGAACGGTCAATGCTAAGCATTGGGGGTTTAAACCGGTTATAGAGCGCTCAACCTCACACTTGGCCCAGCAATATTCATGATACATATAAGTGTAAATAAAATTAAACCTCATAGCATTGCAACTCAAATTAAACAGTAATAAAAGGGAATTAAAACGCATTCAATTTAATTACTATTTAATTACTCAATGGTAGGAAGGAGACCAGAGCAACAGAGTAACAACTTTTTGAGGCACGATGAAATGAAATTACTAACACGCATCAACTACATACCTTCTTTTTACAAAAAGATTTAAGAATATAGCATCATATAGTTAATATTTATTATTTAATTTATCGAAATGAAAATTACAATGACATTTACACTGTTGGGTCCGTTTAGTCTTGTTCATTCTTCACATAAACACGATTTTGGTTATGAAACAAATACGAGTAAATGTGCGTATCGGCGTAAAAATGTTCGTAACAATTTCATTGAAGAAAACATGATGCGAGTCATGGTATCATAAAAAGAATGTTTATTGTTTTTAAATAACATTTCTTCGTTCATATTGATATGTTGGTTTAAAGGGACTTGTTCACAGTTATCAAAATGGGAATGTTTCAACTTTTTATCACAGATTCAAGAAATAAACGATCAATGTACATCAGTGTGCGAAATAACACTAATGCCGCAGACTTATACTGAATATACACTTTTGTTTACGAAAATTCATCGTTAGAAAGTTAAGACGGATGGCTGAGTAGTTTCCGCGCTTGGCTTTTACTCCATGGGTCAGTGGTTCCAGTCCTGGTGTGGTAAACTTGTTTTTCTCTTTGTTTTTTCTTTTTTTACTTTTATTCTTGTTTTGATATTGGAATTATTTAGTTCTTATGTTTATATTTATCAATTTAGAGCATTTAATGACAAACTTCAAAATTTGCCAAAATCTGTGAACAAGTCCCTTTAAGATTGCGATAACAAAATGTTGACACAAAGTCGTACATTCTCACTTAAACAAATCGTAAACAATGCGGAAAGAAGTCGCAAAATTAAGTGAAAAGTAGTTCGCATAGCTTCAACATCCTGCATTGGAGTTATCAAAACTAACGCCCTAAATGAAACATAAACACATAAATGCACATCTTGATTTCATTCAATGGCAACTTACATGCAATCTTTAATTGAACTTACGCTTTTTGGTTTAGCTTTTTCATGTTAAACAAAACCTTTTCGAGTGGGGTAGCTAATTTACATGCAAATGCACTTTTGATGACGATCATTCGCCATTATGCACGGAATGCTACAGTTAAATGAAAATTCTTTTAATTCATACACTTATTAATTAAGCTTACACAATCCTGTGCACGTTAAACCCTGCACCATGTAACCATATTATACCCTTCCTTGAAAGAATCTCCAAGCTCGACCGTAGGCAGTTGAAATATGTTACAGTGCGCTATTACTATGTCACGCAATTCGCATTTCGATTTTGATGGAGATGACTTTGCAAGTTATATAATTAAACATCGAAATCGCGTTAGGCTAATCTAAAAGCACCGTCGACACGGGGTCGATTGATCTCAAATCTATCTAACGTAATTTTAAAATAACTTTTAACTGTTTAAGTACTTCAACTGGGTTTTTTAATAACCATCTTTGATCGCTTTGTCGAAATCGAGCCAGGAATGTGCGTAATTTGCTTATGCATTCTCAATTTACCGGATTTTGGTTTTTTTAGGTGGTCGGTTTTGATGTGGGCGATGGTTGATATGTAACCTCTGAATTACTTCATTAAGCTCATTAAACTTCCTAGTCTTTATTTTCACTGTAAATTGACTACTAGATCGAGAATTGTGGCCCCAAGCAAAGGGTCTTTACTCTACATGGGTCCGTATCAATATGGTTGGATTGGCAGTAGTAAAACCTTGTTTATATTAGGCCAATGTTCTTATCTAAATTTAATCCAGCAAAAAAAGACATATTAGTATTGTTCGAAAATTAAAATGATAAGTCAGGTCTTCAAAGTATATATTACAACACACGGTCTTTGAGGTGTAGTGCATCTCAGGAAACAATAAGCAAATTGCATGGAACCCTTTGTAGTTATAGGACCACATAGTGTACAGATGGATAATACACCAGATTGAAGTGTTATGAAACATTTTAAAAGAATAACAGGTACTCTAATTGATTACCCTGTCTTGCCAAACAAAAATTATGACAACCAATCATAGATAATTTATTAAGTAGTTCGAAATTTGACTAATTCGTTTATTAAAGGGCTTGAAAAAAAATGTCAGTGAGGAAATGTATATTCCAATTTTTCATGTTTGTTGCAATGTCAGCATACATCGGTGGCCCGAATAATACAATAAAACGAACGAATAAATGAATAAATAATAATTCTCTTATGTTGTCAATCCTGACCGATCAAGGACATAGAGGATAAAATACAAATAAAAATCGTTACAATCGAATTCCGTTACACCCACACCCGTCAATACAAAAATATTTGTTAAATACAGGAATGCCTATAAGTACTTTAATAAACCATCGCCAATATACCCATTGATGACAATAATTTAAATCCCGTCCCTGTAAAGGATTTAAGTGGGTCTATAGAACGATCAGCTACCACTGAAATTAGCAGATTAATGTGGTTGTATTTTTAAGATTGAATTCTTTATTGCAAGCATGTTTTTGTATAAAGGGACACTGTACCGTGTTTTATATATTTCAATTCTTCAAAGGGTGGCCAGAAGATACGTGTCATCTAAACATAATTTATGTATGAAATCTGCTTTTCGTTAAGGGTATCTTTATAAATGACAGTCCAACACGAAGACTCTGGCTAAATGACTTTTAGAAAATCAGAGTATGGGCACTAACGCCGTCACGTCAACGGCTCCCCATCATATGTTTGAAAACGTAGCGTTGCCGGTCAACAGTGTCACGACATTTGTTTGAAAACTTAGCGTTGCGGGTCAACAGTGTCACGTCATATGTCTGAAAACGCAGCGTTGCCGGTCAATAGTGTCACGTCATATGTTTGAAAACGTAGCGTTGCCGGTCAACAGTGTCACGTCATATGTTTGACAACGTAGCGTTGCCGGTCAAAAGCGTCACGTCATATGTTTGAAAACATAGCGTTGACGAAACAATGTTCAATTAGGTGATAGTCATATTCAAAATCTTGCATACGTACCGATTATAGGACCTAGACTTTGAATATTATGCTCATGATTTGTTTTGCTAAATTTAATAAAGACGAGGAATAATTAACAAAACCAAAAGAAATGATTTTTATTTCATTATGATTATCCGAATAATGAATGTGCGCGTATCATAATAAAAGTTTGTCTGAACTTTTTGACCGCAATTTTTTTTTTTTTTTTTTTTTTNGAATTATAGTTACTTTTACGTAGTGTTTGTTTTTATATTTAGGTGTGAAGTGATGTAATATCTTAAAAGGAGTATTTTAAGTTTTTGCTTGACGTTATTATTATGTTGTAGTATACCCGTTTTTTTTTGTTTTTTCCTGTCTGTGTAAGGTTGTTGTGCTCTCCGCCCCAAGAGAGGTGTTAGTGGGGGTTCGAGCGGGATACAGGCAACGCCCCGATTCCAGAGGCGTCCCTGGTTCTTTTAAGTGCCCGGTGTATAGCACCGATACACTTTTGACCGCAAGAAGACCTGACGCCCTTAAATAAATCGTTGGTGTAGATGATGTATTGTACTTCAATAATGCTAAGCGGTATATCACTATATGTATGATGTTTTCATAGCTGAAACATTAATTGTAAGCGGCTGTTTACATAATTTAAGTTTATTATTAATGATATTTCGTTTCATATCTCGATCAATGTAATAACATTTAAATACGATCGTATATTTATCTTTATTGCTCAACTTTATTGTAATGTTTTACTATCATACATATTTGTTAACGGTGAACATAAAAAAACAATACTTAAAATAATGACAAAATCGAAAGAGCTGGGTATTTGAAATAAACTGTTCTCATGTTCAGTTGTACTCTGTCTACCACATGGTTCTAAGTTTGTCACTTGACAAATAAAATAATTATATAATATATAATATACGTTCAACTGCGCGGCATGTACTTTACACATAGCACAGGAACAATAGTATATGTCCGAAGATTTCGGCTTTAATTGACAGCAAACGGGTAACAAGTTAAATGTTAACAAACAGACTGTTGTACAGGCCAAATTAAAAGGCATTACAACACTCATAAGTTTAAGCTGACTTCAAATTTCTTATAAGTAGTAATTATAATGTAAATAGTTTGATTAGTACGCGCTTATTGTCAAAACAATGCTATTATTGTACATATTAAGCATCTATGGGGCAAATGACCAATTACTAATTCAATACAAAACACTGCATACAATACGACATTTGACAGAGGATCACGATTACAGTTGGGGTCACGGCCTTGGAACGACCAATGCAAAGCATGTGGGGTTTAAACCGGTTGAACGGATCCAATACCTCAAACTTTTTCGAAAAGAAATTAATTTATCAGTTTTTTTTTACTATTATGGTTTGTTATATTCATTAAACAAAAGACAAACAGTCTGTCCATGAGTATCCATGTTCAAAACATGGTAACATATATAAAGACATGAAATGTATTTAGTATTATTCATGTTATTAAATAAAGTATCAATAAATGAAAAGGTCTAAAACAATTGAATTACAGCATTTAGAATCTATTTAACAATGTTATGAAGATAACATAAACAAAACAACAAAGACGAATCGACAAGAGAGCGAAAAGTCAAGTTCGAGTAATACATTATACACAATTAATCATAATAATATTAACCGCATAGACTTAGGCATTTCCACTTTTTGAGGTGAGATGCATTAAAATAAGTACAAGATCAGCTAAATCCCTTCTTGTTAGCAAAATCAGAATTTAGGATCATATAGTACACCTTCGTGATCATTGTAATGCATCTCAAAAAGAAACAGTAATATAGGATGGCAAATGTCCCAGTACGTCGATAGGGTGTGTATGCATAATACACGTATACGATATAACCCATATCGAAAACATATGTAACACATAACTTCATTAGGGAAATCTTTTACAAGTAATGATGAACTCTCAAAGAAACGTGCAGGTACACACTATCTGAAAACTCCTTACATTGTGCAGATCTGTTATTACGATATAATAACACAATAAGACAACGTTTTTGTACACTTAACACACTCGAATAAACGTGTCCGCATCGTCTAACGTGCAATTACGTTTGTGCGTGTTGGTGTATGTGTGTCGCAATATAATATTTAGTATCTATTAGACGAATACTGAATTTGTAGTAAAGTTGTTACTCGACCACTAGATTATGTTCCTTGAGTAAAGATGTTTACCTAGCATGAATTAACAGAGTATTTTATTTTAAACGAATTTAAGACAGCATCATATTTAAACATCAAACCATAGTGTTTTTTTTTTGTAAAATATAGTAAGATTGAAATTCTAAATCTAACTTGATATGATTTAATTAAAAAAATATTATGCTTCGCTTACGAAGAAACAAAACATACACGTGAATTGTAATGCTTTTGATAACATGATAGCATGGCTTACCTTGGATTAAAATACAAATATAACCGGTCTTTCTTCAAACATGTGCACGATGAACTAAATTGTAGTATGTTTCATTTACAGTCAATGACAGTACTTCATGGCTTATTCTTAAAGACTGCAGTAGTAAGAGAAAGAAGCATAATGAAGCAGATCAAACATAACAATAAGGGTTGTGGTATTAATACATTATTCCAAGATTTACTGCGATATACAACATGCAATCTATAATACAACATGTGTTCATAGACATAAATCTTACTTGTATTTACCCCATAATAAATATGCTTAGGCGCTACAAACATATTCGTTGCAGGCTCCGGGAAATAAATGAAAATACCCCCGTATCTAGTACTATTTGTTTCACTGACTGTTGGCGATAATTAAAGATTATCATTTTGGATAAATAAATACTTTTTGTATTTGATAAAACCAAATATAAAACATGTCTAATGATAAAAGTAACGTGTAAATTCATTACATTTGAGCCTCGCTCTGTAAAAAGGTGGTTTATTGCTTTTGCGTAAAGTTTAGTACCAGATTAGCCTGTGCGGATTGCACAGTCTTTTCTGGGAAAACATTTTACAGACATACAGACGTTTTACAGGCTCAAACATTTCGTAAAGTGTATCATTTACCGAAATCCATAATACTAAATCTCCATCAACCTGCCGTATTTTGCCGGTAAGTAACAACGCAACAAGAACCAAACATATATCTACGCCTTGCGTCCACCTATGAACTTCTTACCGCGCATATAATGGAAGAATTTAATGCATTCCGATTTATTACAAGCTTTGTTAATCTTTATCGAATGTATTCTATCTTGTTTGATGTGTTAATTACGCTTTTGATCCTTCAATATTTACGTACGCTCGTATACAAAAATATATTTAAACATATCAAGTGCCTTTTCTATATTTGCCTACATTTGCAACTATTTTCGCACCAATATTTGTATACTTGAATTCGATATAAATAAACTTACAATTACTGAAACTATTTGACACACTTTAAAATGATTTTCTGTTATCCCTATCCCTGTGCTCAATTATCGAACTGCTCGATTCGATTGGCGGTAATACATTTCATATATATGCAATTACATCAACATTCTGCGCGGTATTTCTGTATTATTTGTGGAAGCTTATAAGGTTCATACCCGGGTAACTATTTTCGTATTGGCTCTATCTCGATTTGTTTCTTGCAGAGGGATATAAGTTTTTCTAAATACTAATAAAGTGAAACTTTGGGCACAACAACTCCTCTAACGTCGTCATACAGATGTTCCTGTCATCCGAACTTAACCCTTTGCATGCTGGGTAATTTGTCGTCTGCTAAAATGTCGTCTGCTGAATTTCTAAAATTAGCATTTTCTTCGATTTTTTTCAAAGAATACTATCAGAATAGCAAACAGTTTGGATCCTGATGAGACGCCACGTTCTGTGGCGTCTCATCTGGATCCAAACTGTTTGCAAAAACCTTCAAAATCCGGTTCCAGCACTTAAAGGGTTAACATCGAACAATTATTCGTAATGTAATATACATTCATATCGCAAAGAGACGATAAAAAAGCACGACTAATTAACAGAGACTTTGCTCACAATTTGCAGATAAAACATGCGGTCATGACACAGCACAATACATGAATGGAATTTTGAATTATTTATAAGAGCATTTATAAACCTTTTGTGTTATAAGTTTAATACCAATGACGGTGAATGCTGGTTTTATTCTGATAATAAAGTATACACAAAGCAATATATTGCGAAAGCGTAAGGCATATTGAAACATTCTCGAGTCCGTTTCCTGGTTAGAACCAGTACTTGGTGTCGTTTTTGTGAAGATCTAAAGAACGCTCAAACAGTGGGGATCGAGCCCATGACCTCACAGTCGTTTGGCGGACACCATATCCACTACGCAACAGCGACTTCAATATAGTGCTGACATCCTAATAATAAAATAATGCATACTCCGTCGGATGATACCTGTCACTTGTTCTAGATGCAAATGTGAAACCCTTCACGTAAAGCTGCAGTGTGTGGTGCAAATGCCTTACGCTTTCATAGACATTCATTTTGAAACTTGATGCAACCCATACGGCGATCCGTTAATCTGATACGACGCTATATTTTACTGCATTTTATTGGTTTGCTTTTGATAACAATGCATCGTGCATGCAGTGCCATGTGTTTGTTAAATGTTGAAAATGAACCAGGAAGGCGGTAGTGGATGTGATGAATTGCTGTGTCCACCGCGTCGTGAGTTCGATCCCAACTCGGGAAGCGTTCGGGTAGAAGTGTCTAAATACGAAAGCCTTCGACACAATCGATGTGATAAATCGTTGCTCAATAACGTCACAATTACACAGATACACTAGAAACATTGAATCCCACACATTGGAGCCTGTTTAAACACTGTTTTAAGTAAATACTACAAAATACATTTGAAATCAGACTTTTGATTTAAGCATAGTAGGGAAATGCTGAATCAACATTAAGTCTCAAATTATCCCAATATATGAGCCGCGACGTGCGATAATAGGTTTTATGCCATTTGCGGCCAGCCTAGCTCAGCCTGCGCATTCGCATATGGCATACGACCTATTATCGCATGATGCGGCTCAATTATGATTCTTTTGTGCATGCTCTTTTAAAACACCTGGCTCAATGCTGTTAAATGTTTAGTGTTCTAAGACCAGGAAATGTTTACTACATTTTAACAAACTAAGATTCCAAAGAAAGCGCAAGTTTGTATCGTTATCAGTTTTCGAACAAAACGGTCACATTTGTTAAACAAATGTCCTTGAGCGAATACTGAAAAAAGATCAGCTTCACATTCTAGAATGGATTCATTAGAGAACATTTTAATGCACAAGTGTAGTTTATCAATAAAGCATTATTACAATAATTTTTTTCCTCCATTGTGTGATATTTGTTATGATCTAAATTGACTAAATAACCTTGTCCTCTTTATTTGACAAAAATCAAGTCAATAAACTCCCGGGGTGCATATTCTTTTACAGAGCGCACGGTATTTGTTTTCTTTGTGCACATTTAAAGATTAACCCTTTATCACATGACTGACCTCTGCTGGCAACCCACCAGTTGTTAAGTTTACACAAAATTTAATAAGTATTATCTTGTCATGTAAACATACATTGCTCCCATACCCTGAATACCGCGATTTTGTAATATAAAATTGACAATAAACACGTTTTTGTCCGTATCATAAATCAACGAGCTCATGGTCTGTTCTTTACTGTTCTGTTCATGATATTGCTGCAGAAGCATAAGTCATCAATGAACCAGTTCAATGTTGCGATTGATAACGCAAGGTGCACGTTGAATCGAAACACGAATTTATTGTCTATGTATTTCGTACACATTGGGAAATTGAAATGAAACACATACAATGTTTTCCGCGCGCTTAATTTATGATGATATATCTATGTATAACGAATTATATATAATTATATGATATGTAATTTATATTTTAAGTTATGATGATAAATCTATGTATAACGATTGTATATAATTATATAAAATTCGTTATAGATAGATTTATCATCATAACTTATCATATATATTACATATATATAGTTTAAAAAAAAAACAATTCATCTAGATCGGTGAGCATTAATGGTACCTCGTAGATAATGTTTGAATATTTGAACACTGCTTGTATTGTTTTGTTTGTGTATTATTCACGATACTTGTATAACTTGATTTCATCTCATGCTCACAGCCATATCGTATCTAAGCAATTCAAGTGGAACATTGTACTGTTTAATGACTTTATTTATTTAGAATACACCTACTATATCTGTACACTTCTATCATGGATCATATGTAACATTCATGCAGATCAGTAGGTGTTGATAGTTTTATTTGTTCTCATTTTCTGATTAATATTTAAAAAAAAAAACATCGTTTAACTATACCTTTCCAAACAATTCTGTGTTTACACAGAAGTGAAGGTACGAAGAAAGCTATTTATTACAGGAAAACATTAAACATGTTTTGAGATGAATAGTAGATGATGATTAATCGAACGTAAAATATGTTAGTACATGTAAATAAATTTCATACATAATAATTATAGGAGAATTCAAAAGTAATCGTCGATTTCAATATTGATAGCATCGCATGACTAAGAACACAAATATGTCATACATTTTACAGGTTTTTGAACAACAAATACTAATTTGCCTGAGCGTATTTTATTAGAATTAATTTAAATCCGCCAAATCTAGAATCCGTTTTATTAAGCAATACAAAGCTTCTCCCAATAGCATTGAACGAATGTAAGAGCATCGTGCATGGTTGGTCTTGAATATACGTTCAACGCGAGGCCAATTGTGGCGGAGATGTTACTACTTTCATTGGCTGATGAAGTAAGCTTGAATAACTAATTGATCCAATTAAAAATAAAATTTTCGGTGATAAGTATCCCACCGCATACCGAGTCGTTACCACTTCTTAGCTATTATATTGGTATTCTGCGGCAATATACACAGATTGCGAACGGTAAATGTAAGTAACGCAGCGATGTGCTCAACATTGTTTAAAAGGTTCTCGTGGGTTTTAACTTTCAATAGGCAGCATACCCAGTCGGTCAATAAATAAACTTACTTTATAATAGTGGCAATTGATTTAGAGGAGCGGACCTTATTAAAGATTATACATGGGAATGTATAGAATTTTAGATATTTGACAAGATCACCACGGCATTTTCTAAAATTCTGGCTAACGAATTCCCCTATAAAATACGAAGAACAGTCAACAAGAAGAACGCAAGGAGCCACCATATTGACTGCAACCATGGATCACATGAAACATACAATTTTAAGCTCTTGACAATTCGACATATCTGTGTTTGATCTTTAATGATTTTAATTCGACTTAAAAATTAACTTCATAATAAGAAAACAACACCAATTAGCCTCTGGGAGTCGAAGATTTGCGCATTACGGAATGTCTTTAGCGACATACACACACTCGCCTACTGAGTAGTTTAGTTCCTATGAAGTGTATGCATCGAAAGCCTATGGCACCTGTTATCTAGGTAAAACCAGTACTTGGTGTCTTTCGTATGCTTCTTGCAAACTCTCTGAGACAGGGACCTCCGAAATGCTAAGCGAAGACCATACCCACTGCACCACTGTGACCTTCGCCTCATTTAATACGTCTTTATTTCACAAGCGGTGAAACAATTTGAGTTACCAGGACGTTGCGTATAAATCATTGTGAAGTGGTCGTATATAATCGTTGTAGAAATATAGGTACAGTAAAAGTACAGAGGCGTTCAAAGAGATTGGCTGATTATAGTTTTTATTATTACTCTATTATTGTCATCGTATTTTACAAAAAAAATGTTTACAGGATGGATTTAATGTTTATTTATGACAATTAAAGGGTAAACCATGGATATACCTTACGTGTCGCCATTATTGTTCGATATGTTAGTCCGTTACAATTAGTTTAAAATTAAATTGCAATAAGAAACACAATAAGTTTTTAACTATCAGGTTCAATGTTTGTGATTTATATCGTTTTTTTGGTTTAAACATATTTTTTTTTT
>VMBQ01000230.1:23482-170422 GCA_007657795.1 Dreissena rostriformis | reverse complement strand
ATACAAATATGCTGTTTTTAGAGAAAACCGATTTTTTGACAACAGCAACACAACTTGAATTAATTACTTGAGATTTTTGTGAAAACTGGATCGTGTACCTTGTTAGTGAGACAGCATTTAATACCGAAAAGATTAATATTATGCGCTTTCTTTTGTTTAAACAATTTGTCAGCACTCATAATTGTTTTTAGGCACGTATTTTCATAACCTGCCAATAGTAACCTTCTTTTAAACATGTTCATACATTTATCTACAAGTTAATTTCCTTAAAGAAAAATGCACACTTCTGCTTATTAAGATATTATAAGCATATTGAAATGTTTTGCAGTTTATCCGATAGCCCAGATACGGAATTATATCGTACCATTAGTGGCTTGCGTCTCAATATTTAGCTCGTGATATTCTGCTGTTAGACATCACCAAAAAAAGCACATCATTGCACCATTTAGACGGACGTAGTGAGATACATTTGACCTAAAGTATTAGGAATAATATAACAATTTCCTCAATATATAAATTCCATTTATAATATTCAAAGACCGCTGTGCTATACCCAACCCTTGGTGCTCTACACTTGGAGACTTTTCTAACGCAACACTTTTCAAATTTGCATATCTCAGTTATGAGTAAAAGTTTAATTTAAAAAATGTACGTGTGATCATTTGACTATTTTATGTTTAATAATATTATTGAGACTGTTAAAATGATATAGCATTTGTTTTATTGACGACAGGCATTTCTATTTCTCCATGCTTGGATGGTAATTTAAATCAAACACATGTGTTAATATATTTATTACTTTCGGAAGATTTATATCTATATCATCGAAGTTTATTTCGATTACAAACACATATAAATGATGCAAAACTTAATAATGTGCTTAATTATGCATTTAATAATAATTTTATTTATGATTTGATATCAATTCAACAGTATGTAAGGTACTTACATTTTTCTTAAATTGTATTTTCTAAATTTAAGTCAGGAGATTACAGATTCGAATAAAACATGCAGCGTTAATTGCTACTTTCCTAATATGCTTCTCAGTATGTTGATGCATTTCATAAAACTAAAACTATGTAGTCTAAGGTTATAAAGATTTTAAAACGTAAGAAGTCTACTGAGAACATCAAATAAATTGTCTGCTACCCGTTCCAAATCAAAAACAAATTTATAACAATCTTCAATGTCAGCATAAAATTAAGATGAATAATTACTCTGTTGTTTGGATCAAATACAATAACAGAAAAATGTGGATCATAAAACCTTTACCTATGTCGATTAAACCATGAAATCCAAAGAGTCAATCCAGAACTAGTGAACTTAGTTGTTCAGTTAAGTAATGTTACATTTGTTACATTTGTTTTGTTGATAACGTCTATTTAAACATATTATTTTAGCTAACGGGCCAGGTATCAGAGATGTCACATTGAATACTAAAGGATATGTGTGTTACAAGCTTCTTAAACATGGAAAACAAGTAGAATTCGTTCAGAGTGGCTAATTTGCATGGAAATACTTTTGATCCCGATCAATCACCTTTCTGCACGGAATGTCACGGTGACATGCATTAACATTTTTTTCATTGCATCAACTGATACATAATACAAACGTAATCGTGTACACTTAAAACCTTGCACCCTTTAATCATATCATGTCATGTAAGCATGTGGGATTTAAAGAATCTCACAGATAGACCGTATACTTTTGAAAGATGTTATATTGTATTGGAATAATCTCGCGAAATTCGAATTTCGATTCTGATGCAGATGACTTTGCAAGTTATCAAATTTAACATTAAGATCTCATAAGGCTTATCTAATAGCAAAAACGATAAAGATCCAATTTATCCCCAATCCAATTCATGACATTTTATAATAATTTTAATCTTTGATAGTACTTGAATTGAGTTTTTGATTTGTGTAACGGTGCTTTATCGCTTTGTCGCATATTAGCCAATATTTCGTTAAACTTGAAATATACCTGCCAAATCAACCAGATATGAGTTTATTAATGGTGTATATTATGTTGCTGCGGATGTATAAATTGGTACATCGAGATTACTTAGGTCAGCGGTTTAAACTATAAAATTTTTTTTTTCATTTTCTTCACTGGAAAATGTATTATAGATCAAATAGTGTGGCCCCAAGCAGGGATCATATATTGTGAAGAGGTCTGTACCAATATGTTTGAATTCCTAGGAGTAAAACATTTTTGATATTAAGCCCACGTTCTTATCTAAATTAGATCCTGCAATAATTGCATATTTGTTTTTTAAAATTAAAATGATAAGTCAAGTCTTTATAATCTATACATCGGCACACTTCCTTTGAGGTTATGTTCATTGGAAGCAATGCGTTGGTAAATTTACGGAAACTTTGTCGACGTACGGTACTTTACATTAAGATAACAACCCATATGGTGATGGGATCTCATGTCCTATTCATTAAAAAAAAAATCTGATTGATTATTTTAGTAAAACAACAAAGTTCGATAAACAACCAGAAATGAATAGTTAAGCTGTTCGGAGTTTAAGTATTTCATTATAGTCTTGCCATATAGCACTATTACCATATTGCTTGTCTGTTGCAATGTCACGACCTGAACCGAATCAAAATTAAATTAAAACGAATGCATTTAAACTAACTAGTAATCTTCGCAGTCAAGCGTTACCTAAAAGCCACAGATGGCAAACATACGAACACATCGTAACAATACAAGTGAATTACACCCACGCCCGTCAATAGACAATAATGTATTTAATAAAGGAATGCAAATAAATAGTTGAATGAACTATCACCAATATACACTTTAATCACCGGAATGTTAATCCCGCCCTTGTGAGGGATTGAAGTCGGCATATAGAGCGATTTGTTTGTAGAGCAATTAGCAGATGAAAGAGGTTGTATTTTGTAGATGGATATCTTTATGGCTACCCTGTCTCTAGGCAAAGGCACACCGTGCCGTGTTTTTATGTTTCAAGTTTTCCAAGGGTGCTTGATTTTATGTTTAGTTTTTTGTCACCTTTTAATAGAACGCTGAGGGGGAGGGATTAATCGAGAAATTCTTTATGATATAAATATGTTATGATTGACGGTTCAAATTCAATTCAAATATTGAACACTTGTTACAATTTTGATTGATGATTATCAATCAACGAACATCTATTTTTGACGTTTTTCTAAGAAAGTACTGTTATTTTGTTTGAATATAATGTATACATACATTATGAATCTATGACAATTTTTGTAATTGTCAATTTGCTTAACTTTGAACAAGACATTTTAATGTAATGCATTATAAGTGACAATAGGTAACTGACATAAATATATGCATTATTTCATTAAGAAGTAAATTCAAACACACAAAACATTACTAACATTTATTTACCCATTTAAATTTACATCGAATATATATAACTTCTAATATATATATATATATATATATACATGTAAGCAGAGTGGAGATAATAAGACCGCGGGCTAACGACACTACGGGATTACGTGAATGTATCGTAGGTCGCTAAAATCCAACCAGCTGAGATAACGTTAAATTGCATTGACTGTGACATGTTAAACTTGTTGGATGAACCACAGCATCCAGACACACTGAGGTTGCTACCAAAACACGGGCCACAACCACAAACCTTAAATTGGATGAACCACGGCATCAACACATACCTTTATTGTTAAAATTGGATGAACCAAAGCATCCACACATACTTTTAAATTGGATGAACCACAGCATCCACATATACCTTTACTTTGAAATCGGATGAACCACAGCATCCAGAGACCTTTACCGTTAAATTGGATGAACCACAGCATCCTATACAACGGACATAATCAAAATAAACCTGAACACATTAGCTGTATATATATAGAATATCTGTAGCCATCACTTCACTGACGGGAATGGGGTGTTGTTGCCCCATCAACAGGTCAGTGTCAGCCAAAGATATTATAAAATTAATTTTGTGTGATAAATTTTCCCTACATAAATACGTGCATAGTAAAAATATGTATCTGTTTTCTCAGCCGGTTGAATTTTTCCTTGCGACTAAGAGAAAGTGTGATATGAGTAAATTAATACTAAGCGTTAAACAACATTGTGAGGGTAATTGAATCTTCTACAAATTAGATACCCAGAAGTCACCAAGGAAAAAGCTAAAAGATAATATATATTGGAATGTCAATGTTAATAGATATTGGAATGACAATGTTAATATAATATTGGAATGTCAATGTTAACATATATTGGAATGTCAATATTAAAATATATTGGAATGCCAATATATTGGCATAACAATGTAAATATATATTGGAATGTCAAGGTTAATACACATTGGAATGGCAATGTTAATATACATTGGAAAGGAAAAGTTAATATATATTGGAATGTCAATGTTTGCAAAGAACAAATTAATAGGCAAGAGCATTAGTAAGTGTATTAATTTGTTAACACGATAAAAGGCAACAGGCACTCGTTCGTCACTATTTTTGTTTGTTCAGTCACATATGCTTTTGTAAGTGATAGCACAATCTATTGTCCGCCACAAGAGTGTCCTCTTGACGAATCCATCTGTAGTGACCGTGGCAGCCTGCTTGCCTTGCTCCCAACCTGTAGGGTCGTTGTACTGTACACAGTGCCACCCATGATGCGGCATTTGTTTTGCTCTGGCCAAAGTGAACTGGACACTCGCATACGGCGTAACCCGTGCCTCTGAAATGGATCGAGAGGCCGGCAGCAAAACAGTACCAAATCACTAAAAATTGCCTACACGAAATAAGGCACACATATTATAAATAAAGCAAAGAGACATAAGGCATTTTCAGCAAGTGAACTTATATTGTGATACTTTGATGCAGTTTCAAGGGTGGGAGGGCGGGCAAATTTTCAGAAAGTTTTTATGACTGAAACAACGGAAAATGACCGGAAATGGAAGTCAACCTTTAGGAATGGTTTACATTGCGTACGAATACTATAAATATTGATGTGCATAAAAAATAGGCACGCAGTCTACTAACATATGCGACTGGTTCCTCCTTGGTTCAAAATAATTATTGAGTGATTTACAAACATTAACAACCAGTCTCGTTCATTCCCCGGATGAAAACAACAACAGAATTTACTCCCGAAATAAGTATCGTTTATGATTATTGTATCATAACGAATATTATTGTATCGTTGTCATATAAGGTGAAATTAATTTACCACAACCAAAAACATTGATTTTTATTTCGTTTGCAAAACAAATGTGCGTTTATCATTAAAATGAATCTTGACTCACTTCTTTGGCCACAATAAGGCATCCTTCGCTTATTTGTTGGTACATATGATATATTAGACTTCAATCGTTATAAACGATATGTCACCGAAGTTTTACTTAAACTTTATTATGCTTTCATAAATGAAAAGAAGATTTGAAGCCTCTGTTTATAATTATGGTGATGTTCATTGATGATTTGTTGTTATTTATTTTCATAATTTTAATATTAAATTAAATAAAGTGGTCATATGGAAGTAAACTATATATCAACATGTATTGCGACAACAGACATATTCTCTACATCGTTATAATGTTATTTAAATGTTAAGGAAAGTATTCCATCACGTATTTTAACAGACTGAATTTGTAGGACGATGAACACATGAAGCAGATCAAACATAACAAGAAAGGTTGTGGTATGAATAAATTATTCCAATGTTGACTGCGATGTACAACATGACGTCTGTAAGACAACATGTGATCAATTACATTCCAAAATATATAAACATACACTTAAATACATGCTTAGAGTAAATACCAATACACTTAGAAATACATCCTACATAATGAGTTAACAAGTACTTTTATATAAAATCCCTCTGAATAATTTAGACGCAACTAAATATATATTCGTTTTACGTTTCCCGAAATACCGTTAATGCCACGTCTCTAGAACAATAAGTTTTACTTACTGTTAACTTCAATAATTAAATATAATCCGTGTGGATAAAAAAGTTTTGATGGAACCAGATGTAAGACATGTTTAATTAAAACCGATGTGTTCATACATTATATATTGCATCTTCAAGTTTTTCATTTACCAAATCAATCAATAATGCTAAATCTCCATCTACCTGCCGTTTTTTGCCGGAAGGTAACAACGCAGCATGAAACAAACATATATCTTCTCCTGACGTCCACTTATGAACTTCTTACCTCGCATATTAAGGAGGAATTTCATGCATTCCGATTTATGCCACGCTATGTTAATCTTTATTGAATGTATTCTATCTTATTTGATGTGTTAATTACGCTTCTGATCCTTCAATATTTACCTGCGATCGTATAAAAAGATATATATAAACATATGAAGTGCCTGTTTCTATATTTGTCCACATTTGCGACTATTTTCGTACCATTGTTTTATACTGGAATTTATTGGATATAAATACACTTATAATTACCAAACATATTTGATACAAGCAACAATTAAATAAGATTAGTTTAATATAAATACGCTGATGTTTCGTTTATGGTTTTGCTCTTAAATTTAATTGCTTGTCTAGAGTTACTGCTATGCATTCAATATGTTTGTAATTACAGCAAATATTTATCCGATATATAGTGTTTTTTTTATATGTGGAAGCGTTTATAGAACATACCTTTGGAAAAAAAGTACGTGTTGGATCTATATCGATTTAATGCATGCAGATTATTATTACTTTTTATCATCACCATTAAATACAATATGTACACAGCCATTCCCCTACGTTGCAAAATCGCTACACAGCTTTTTTAACATAAGAATGCACACATAAACATACATTTAGACTTTTAATGTAAATAAATATCGTAAAAGCGTCGATCGTAATGTTTAACTCCTTATGGTAAAATAGCAACTGCTAAGGTTGTCCTTATTTGGCGATAATTTCGTTCATGAGTCAAGCAACACATGAATACAAATCGACGTAGATTTTAATTTATGTTAAAGTGATAAATAATCAACCGTTTGTGCTATTGGTTACCGGTTTAAGGCAATTTTGCTGATAAAAAAGCTTGCAAACTAACATAGCAACATCGCGAAGAAATACAATTAATGATACAATTCGTAATCTGTCGATGGATACGTGTCGCTCAATTTATCATAGTCATATAAAGTTATAGATTCAAATATGGTATGAAAGGTGCAAATATGAAAAAAAGGCTTCCTGTTGGGTTACACACATGCTTTGTTTGTATCCCCTTTAGTTTAAACCTATTTTTTTAGCTCGATTGCATCGCAAGCCTTAGGCTTATTTGAAATGCTCTCGAGTCCGTTTCCTGGGACTAGAACCAGAACCTGGTGTCTAAATCCTCTTTATTGAATAGAGATACAGATGAGTAAACCCATGGAGTGATCTCGTTTATCTAATAAGAAAGTTAATGTTACTGCCCCAGAAACATTTGTTAAAATGTAATAAATATGCACCATTCTTCATTTTCTTGCGTTTTCTCATGCCTGAATACACCAACAAATCGGCAGTGGTATAGTGCATAAGTCCGAACCCAGCCCGGGTAGAGTTCGATTTATGCTTTTAACAAAATCGAATAAAAAAAGCAAAAACAAATCTAAAAAAACAACACCGAAAGAAGCATACGACTTTTGTAAAGATGTGTTTTTTTCTGAATCGAAATAAAGACTTCATTTATGATGATACATGTACATATTTGAATTAAATGATTTCATCAATAAAGCTATGGTTCTAGGTTGCAAACAGCTGTACCACAAACATTTTCAAGGTTGTTTAAAAAAGGTAATGCACTTTTATCTTCCCGTTTTGAAAGAAATGATTGAGTAGCGGTAGATTGTTTGCTTTGACTCTGATAAAAGAATTTGGCCACTTGACCTTGACCGATAGATGTTCGCTTCTTGTTCGTGATATTCATGTTCAGTCTTCCTGTTAATATTGTAAACAAGTGTCTAAATCTTTCGTTATATAACACACGAACAGTTTTATCGCTATTTATGATATATGGAGTGAACTTAATTGTCATAAAATCAGTGTCACAAATCAACGTAACATGATAATAGCAAAACGTCTGACTGGCATGTCAACGTAACCCCTGCGGAGTGCGCATGCTTTTCAAGAACTATGATTGAGCCTCGTTCTATGAAAAAAGGGGTTTAATGCATGTGCGTAAAGTGTCGTTTCAGTTTAGTATGTGCAGACCGCACAGGCCAATCAGGGACGTAACCTTTTCGCCTAAGCTGGATTTTTGCTAAAAATAGACGTTCGATTGACGTAAAATATCATAAAAGCGGAAAGTGTCGTCCCTGATTAGCCTGTGCGGACTGCACAGGCTTGTATAGGACGACACTTTACGCACATGCATTAAACCCCTTTTTCATAGAACGAGGCTCAATTGTTTAAGCAGCATGGAAGCGTTCACATAGTTGCCGATTGCACATTTTAAGATTTACCTTTTAAACATATGTCTGAACTACACTAGCACACCGACAGAAGTAAAGTTTACATAAATGTGTATGTTTCTTGTCATGCAAACATAAATTGTTCCAAATGCCTGAGTACCGGGATTTGGCAGATCAATCATGAATAAATATTTCGTCATTATCATAAATAATTTAGCTCATGATATTGCTACAGGAGCATTTGTGGCCAGTCAACCACCTCCCCTTAATTACGCAAGCTGCCTGTTAAAATGTTAAGGGAATTTATTGCCCGTTTACGCACTGTTAATTAAATAGGGAATCTGAAAGGTGAACATACACACACGATGATTGTGGCATACAAGCGGTATGATTATGATATATTAAATTGGGTAAGGTTAATATATTTAGTTAGTTAGATAAAACGAATTCGGATGATCATTATTCACTTGTTCTGTTTCAATATAATCTTTTAAATTATATTAGAAGAGTTACTCGGTTTCGTTAATTTATTATCACGTTAAGTGTGTAACTGTATCTGATCTCATACTAATAATTGTATCAGGAACACAGCATTTATGTCAAATAATCTGCAATTTTAACTGAAATCAGTATAAACATTTATTTATTAATTGTTATAATTTATGAAAAATTATGTAATACATGTGCTCATCAGGCAATTTAATTAATTCATTACTCATCACAGTCTATTTAATATTCTTGAAAACAAAATCAATCGTTCTACAAATACATTTCCAAAATGGTTTACAAGTTAACCCAACCTAGTAGAGTCCAATCGTCATTAAAGTCCAGTGTCAGTATTACATCGGTCATGTGAGCTTTTGTGAAGATGTAGTTTAGGCTCGAGGAATGTCATTGGTTACAAGTTCATGGCCAAAATACATTCAATGTTAAACGTTTTGCAATAAACAAAATATTATTTATTTATACGGAAATATTATTTAGGATATGTTAACAAATATTTAATCTTCAATTTTCCAGAAAATACATTAGAAATCGTACATTTTGATTCTGAGAGCAGCGAATGACTAAGAAAACAAATATGTAATAATTGTTTAAACAATTAGTACGCGTTAACTTGTATTTTTTATAGAATGTGATTTTATTCATTTACTGCCGCGAAATGTTGAGTTTGATATGTGAAGCAATAGAGTGGCCTTTCCCACTAGCACGCCTACCAATGTTGGAGCATATCGATAGGGCAGCCAGGTATGTCCTCTCCCCCACTAGCATGTCTACAAATGTTGTGGAATCTCGTATACTTTGTCATGTATTTATGCTCAACGTGACGCCAATTATCACGGATATGATAGTTATTATAATTACTTGGCTTATTATTGAGTTGAAATGACTTATTCATCAAGTTAAAAATCAATATGTCGGTAATAGGTGTCATATCGTATACTGAGGTCTTACCTCTTATAAACTCAGTATTTTTTGGCAATATTGATGCATAATGATAACTGTTGGATACGCAGAATTGTGAGCAACATAATATTGTTCATCTGGCTCGTGTGTGTTGAACTTTTAATTATCATCCTAACAGCGTGTCAATTAATGAACGAGCACAATAATGTTAACAACTGAAATCAGTTTGAGTTTATACAGAAGAATATTGTACGAATGCAATATTTTGGGTTATGTCCTAATTCTTTTTTAATATTTGGACTAATAAACTCCAATATATCATGGGGAATACCTAGAGGACAAAAAGTGATATCAAATTGACACGAACCCTCGATGTACTGATAAGTTTAACGTATTATTCGACAGATTGGTCTATTTCTCCACTAATGAATGGAAAGAGACGTAACCATTTACTTGAAAAACAAAACGGATCGCCTAATTGATTCGAAGCGATGCGCATTGTGGAATTTTGTTAGTGACATACATACTTGACAGTTGAGTATTTTAGTTTTATACTTATTTTATATTTATTTAAGCTCGATTGTATCGGAAACTTCTTGCTCCGGTGTTCTTGGTAAACCCAAATACTTAGCGTGTCTGGAGGGGAAATTGAGAACGCCCCAAGTGTTGCGATCGAAGCCGGAATCATCCTGTCAATTGCTAGATGGACACTATATCCACCACGGCAACTCGGTCTTTGCTTCCTTAGTATAGTTCAGTCTACGACATGCCTCCCACTTTAGCCCCGATGCTTTGCGTAACGATTGCCGATACAAATACTATTTGCAAGGACCTCGAGGAATGAAATGAACTGTGATTTCCACTATGTGTGATGCGTGATGCATGTATTCCAAGAGTCAAATAGGACAGTATAGGGTAGACCCAGAAAGGAAGCTTTATTTTACTCAACAATATTGCAGAAGCGTAAAGACCAGATGCTGCACTGTCCCTGATCATCGTCAACAGATTCCGAAACATCTCCAGTTTTCATAAATTCAGTTTCGATTACCCTTCAGGCGCCTAGTGAACGGCATTTTAAAGATGAAATGGCGTTTGACCAGCAGCAAAAAGCACGTTTATTGCACACGAAGATGTCGAATATTAAGGCCTCAGCATCATACCTATGATTCGTTTGGATACGTAAATTAATGCTGAACAATTTTGTTTTTGTCCTTTTCAACCGTTGATTTGTTACATATTGTCTATATGGCACAGGTACTTTCAGCTGTGTCGCATATAATTAATGTGCTTTAATAGTGTATTTTTATTTTCAAGATTAGAGGTTGTAAATTTACTTATTAGTTTTTACTAACTCTAAAATAGTGGTATATGCAATAATGTCTATTGAGCAAGAATGGGCGTTCACAGTACGCACTAGATTTTGTGTAATCTTGTAATGCAGACAAATCTCCATATTCCTGTTGATTTATACATCTCATAATATATACAAATCGAACAATAAGAATTGTCTAAAACATATGTTCATGTAATAGATTATAGTTTGATGTCTTTTGCATCATAAGCTCACGTTTAATACGCGTCTACATCATAGGTGGTTAAACATTTAGATTTAGCAGGACGTTGCATATAAAATGTATCGACAGAAGTTTTGTTATCGTCTTCCTGACATGATTATTAAGTGCTCGTAAACACTCTTTGGAGACCTATAGGAAATAAAATGTATTGAGGCGCTCGAAAAGTGTCAGGTTTTTATATAATCATAATATGTTTATGATCCTCTTAGCCAACAAAAAATAAAGGGTGAATAAGATAGTTATTTATGTCTTTTGAAAGGGGAATCATAGATAAACCTTGCATGATGTGGCAGAACGAAATTCATAATTGTTGTAACTAGATTTTCTAAGAGGTGTTTCTTGACTTTATAAGTGTTTATTTGTTTATTACGTTTAAGTCGTGACCTTGGTCTTTAAGGACATATTGGTAGTACGGAAACCTCAAATAATTTAGTACAGACATGTTAACAATATCAGTACCAAAACAGTTACCTGTTTTCTTAAGAAATATTGCCGATTTTATTCTTACATTTGTTTCACTATAGATACGTTAAATGGAAAGAATTAGCATAAATTAGGTTTGTATGCGAAATAAAGGGTTATTGTAAAACAACGTGAGAATTGCAATAAATCTTTCAAGTTTCAACAATGACTTACCAGTTTAACTTATGCATGGGCATACCTTATCAAAAGTATATGTTAATGTATGGGTAATTACAATACAACTATGTAGGCGAAGTGGTTGCTCCTCTTTACCCAATCGTAAACAGCCCGACCCAGGTATGTGAGTGATTTCTTCTAACGTATATACGTTGAAAACGATACGTATTAAAATAATAATATTTTAATATTAGTTAGATATTAACGATATATATTGCACATATGAAGGACATCTCTTTCGTTTTCAGACCAAGCGTTGACGACCTCAAAATTCAGACCAATATATTGTATTTGCATAAATAATGTCAAGTTATTAGAATAAGGAAGTAAGACGAATGCCTGCCAAATGTCGGTTATCACATATCAGTAGTGAGTACATGAACTAACCGACAAAATTTACGAATAAAAACACAGCTACATATAATTATAAATATTTGATAAGAAAACAAGACTTTAAATCAAGGACACCCGTTATTACTTGTTGGTAAACAGCGGCATGTGAGGGCCGAACTATTTAATATAAAGAAGTGAAACTCCAGAAGCTGCAGCAGTATTTTATTTCTATCATACACACCTTCGTGGTCCTTTATTTATGGCAANGGGGGGGTAAAACCGGTAAGCTAATCGTTAAAAACTTTATCATGCCTCTACATTGATATCGACCTGATAAAAAGGTGTCTGGTATAAAAATGTATCATACCTAAATACAGTATACATAATTATGAACCTGAAACCAAAAATGTCTGATATAATTTTTTATATCAGGTTAGTAGGCGTTTTGATCAGGCAATATGCAGAGGAAGGTCATATTACTCTGAATAAACTATAAAGTCATCATATTAAATAAAACATCAGATTCAACATAACAATTAATTTGATACCAAGATGTAATATATTTAAGACGTTAAAACCAAACAAATAGCAAATAACAACTTACAAATATTAACCTCAAGTGCTCATTATGCCATAATTAACACGTAAAAGTCATGGATAATATTTTCCACTCAAATGCAGCGTTGTAGTGATGATATTTTATAATTTCTTCTGGAAGAAACTTTTCATTCTATATGTATAAGGTAAGTAGGTGATTTAGTCCGTTAATATATAGAGATAGGAATCAACGATTGAGTATCGATATCAAGATTCAGTTTAACAAAACAAACAATGTGATAACAAGTTGTTGTTCATTTAAGTCACATAAAGCAACAAAAATAGCCTCATTATTCACACGTCAAACGTCATACAAAATATAGTTTCCCATCGAAAATGCAGAGATAGAGGTTACCGCCTTATTGTGTTCTAAAATATCAGGCCCATTACGAAGTAAAAAAAGACAAAGCTTGCAGAGCCCTTATTTAATTCTTTGTCTCACCTGATATATTACAAAACGATAGGACAGTCACATATTCTTTATGTAACCACTGCCGCGTGAGCTATANTGTACGTATGTTTTCAAAATGTTCTTTATCATGGCATAATCTTGTTTATTTTAATATGGAATTAAATATATACATTATGAACATACCCTTTAATTTTTTTGAGCATATCAAAATTCATGTAACCATTATAAACTGACACTTACTTAGACCAAAACAAAATTGCTTGTTAAAAATACCCTTTACATATCATAAACTATAACAAGATTATTTAATATAATTATTAAGACAATTTAATTTCCATGACATGTGATATATCGTCGACAAAAGTTTGTATCGCGTTCTGGCTGGATGGACATTTCTATCAATGTGTACACGTGTGATAATCAATACATTGCTGTTGGAAGACAACTTAAATTTATTTCAATCAAAATAAATTTCAATTTTGAACACATAGAAATGGTGGAAAAATAAATAACGTGCTTAATTAAGCTTAATGTTATGTCTGATTTGATATCAACACAGCATGGCGTCTCAAGTTTGTTTTAATTGCATTTTCTAAATTTAAGTCAGGAGATTACAGATACGAACACAACATGCTGCGTTGATTGTTACTGCCATTATTCGCTGCGTTGTTGCATTGTATAAATGCATAAAATACATAGTCTAAGCTTATAAAGATTTTCAAAAATATTAAAACGTGCACTGTGGATATCAAAGAAAATGTCTGCCAACCGTTCAAACGTTGCACGTGCACATTTGTGATACAAATCTTCAAACATTGTAATACTATAATTAAGATAAATAATAACTTATGTGTTAAAATCATTATTTTTGAGAAAACTGATAATACAATGTTTGGTTTATTCGGTTAAAATATAAAATCCAAAGATGCGATGCTGAACATATTACATTTTTCATTTAAAAGAGGTTGAATTTTAAAGTAAAAGCGTATTTTTTAAATATAGTATTTAAGTTACAAGCAGAGACTCAGACATGTTTTATAAATGAAGATAATTTTACAGGAATTGAGTTAGAATCAGCTTGCGTTTTTTTTTCGTGTATCGTTTAAACATGACCGCATAGAGAAGAAATAAAAGAATGTAACGAAACTGAAACAAATTCATGACAACTTAAAACAAATAAATGATTAAAGTTACAATGTCAAAAAAAAATCCATGATATGCAGTTCTAACAAGTACAGCACTTTAATAAAGTCACCTGCCAAATTTCAGCTTCATATGTCAAGTAACTACACGGATGAAAAGGGATATAATTATGCATATTATAACAAAACATACGCTTACAGTAAATTGATTTCTATGTAAACCGCGAAAAGCGAAGGCGCAAAAAAAATGGATGCAGACGGTTACTATCAATCAAAATGTTTAAAGACAGTTTAAATGACGATAGACAGAGTATATAAGAATACAATTCTTCTTTTTGTCACTTTATCATATATTGTCTATTAATAATATTTTGGGAGACATAAACATGCACTTGGTTATACAGGGGGAAAACACTTCTCAGACATATAAGGAAGCATAAAGCGATGATTCGAAAACTTATCAGCGAATGCGGTTATAAGTCTACAATACCCTATAGCAGATTTGTTGCTTGTTTGATATGGCTTATTTATAAGCAATTATGATCCATTTTGTGAGCAAATACTTTTCTAATCATTTAATCATTTGCTTGTTCGTTCTTCAGTTTCCTTTACTCTCATTAAAATGATTAAACTCGTCATGGGATTCCAGTGATGCTTGCAATACTGTTACAATCTTGCTAATAATGCACTCACATGAATTGGGGGCAACAGTACTTGTTAGCTGATATAAAGCCTCAGGACAAAAGCTCTTGTCTTGGATGACACCTGAGCGAGGCAAATAAATTAACGACCTTCATGGCATGCAGGAAGTAGAAACATGTAAGCTGATATCAGTAAAGGTCGTTGAAGTGCAACAATACCGGCAGTAATGTGCACTACGACATACAATGGTCGTTAAAGTCCAATAAAACGAAACATGCAGCAGATTGTGGCCAGTTACTTACTTTCAATAAAACAAATAAATGCCACTTGCCGTATGCAATGGGAATAGTCCTGTAATAGTAATGATTTTGTCAAATACAATGTATAAATCGAGAGCACAAATAGTTTATTATTTTTACGCATAAACGCCGTCGGCGTAATTTTCATACAGACTTTCACTTCACTTCACTTCATTCAGCGGATGCAGAAAAATAATATGTAATCAGTTATTTCTTAACATAATTTATATATACACGAATAACGACACTTTATAATTATGATGATGTTCATCATAATTTTATTGTTTCGTGGTTTTCATTAATCAGGGTATGTCAAAGAAGTGTTTTAATCTATAAATATTAAGTCAATGTAAAATGCCAAATTCTTGATTTAGTTTAAGACATTTTAATTAAATACAGTTGTATACATATATAACAATGATTGATGTAACGATGAAGTTCCTCTAATGTCTTAATGTTCAAATTCCTCAAAACTTTAGTTTATGCTCGATGCTTTCCCGATCACTTCTCCGTCGTTATTTCTAACACATGAGACGGCATACCACTTATCATAACCTTTAAATTTCAGTTGTATAGCAAAACGTGTTACGGCTTCGTCCATATATAAATATAAACAATGTGCGTGTATGTATTTATTTTGACCCTGCAGTCAATGAAAACCCATGAATGTGCAAGCACTTATTTTCAATGGGGTCCATAGGTTTTAATGAAGAGACAGCAAGTAGAAGAAACAGTATTAATGTACAAGGAATCCGGGTGCGATACCCTAGCTCTTTGCGAATAGATCCCTTGGTTGTTTTACATGCTCAGTGTATAGCACCGATACACGCGAGAACTACCTGGGTTTCATACCAGTACATCTCTAGTTGGGTGGGAAACACTTGAAGCATTTCTGAAAATTCCAGTAACCCGGCCAGGGATTGAACCCACGACCTCTGGAATGGTAGACCAGAGTGTTACCACTCGACTACCGCACCATCAAAACTTCAGAAAACATATGCAGTCGATGACTAGCATCACATGCCGTTACTCACAGATACATGCGCTAATATTTTTTCTTCGGTTAAGACTAGTGACAAATATTTATTATAAGACTATATCAAACCAGAAACAAAACAAAACAAGAACTTTGCAAGACACGTGACATATACAACATAAACAACACACATTTAGAACTAAATGGTATTAAATATGCTGGGAACGAGAACCTTCGCTCTGCATGCTAAACACCTGTTTCAATAGGGCAGATTCGACATCTTCCAAACCCTGAGGCGTAGATGCAAATAGAAATATTGTTTTAAAATATCATATCAGCTGTTTAATTACGAGTCTTAATTTAGCCATTAAAGACTGGGTTCAAAGAGCGCCGACTGAATGTCTTGTTGTGATTATAGCATGGTTATGAGTGTGTATATACAGCGTACATATCATACAAATCATTTATAATGATCACAATAATGCATAACGGTAAATTTGTTAAGTCATTCGTTTACACAAGTCACTAATTAAGTATTAAACAAAATACTGACAAAGTTTTTGTTATCAACAGTTTGGCCTCTATGATTTCTTTATTTAAACTCAAGTTAAATGTCAAAGTGTATCAAGATACACATATACAAAATAGCTCGAAAAATACCTTAGCTGTTCATATACTGATAATACAACAAATTGCTACGTGAGGTCTAACCCCCACAACCGATTTATTGTAGAAAGCTCAGACTGACTGACAGACAGATACACGTTTGAAATGAGGATTTGATAAGTCCATACCAAGTCTTCCCATTGACGATCCTCCCCCGATGAACCGTAAGACACTTGAAAACAATGTCCTATTAACACTTGAAAACAATGTCCTATTAACATTGCAATTTAAACAGTTTAATCTTAGCTCAAAGGACGGTGATCCAATGTGTCAACGGGTAATGATCCGCGTGGCATGTCGTTGGTTTATTTGCCGCACATTTGACTTATAACGCGGTTATCTCAAGATATTATCGGGCTCTTAGTTTTTGTTTAAGATATTACCTTGTCGTATGCAAGCCCACTCAGTGCATGCCGCGCCGAAGGGGGTGCTAAAATTGACATTTAATATTCCCCGTATCTCACCGTATCTCGGTAGTTGGGTATGATTGTATCGTTATGGAAATTAATGACTTTTAAAAAGGAGATATATGGCTTCAACATGGTCGAACTAGTTCGCATAGTCTACATAAGTGTAGTAACAAAACTTTCCCTTCGGAATTTTATCTGTAAAAAACGACTCATATTGACAAGTAATTAGTTCCTTTTAAACAGGGCTTTTTAAAACCTTAAACAAATATTGATGACTAAGTTAAATCAAAAGAAAACAGAAAAGTTTAAGGGAATGTTGGTTTCACATTACCATTAATTGTACTAATTGCAACAGTGGCAGTAGTAGACGAAACATCAGTAGTTTACGTAGCAGAATCATTTAAGCTAAACAAAAAATTGCGTTTAAAAAGAAACACGAGGTGTTCTATTTACATGAACCTCTCTTATCAAAACCAGAGATAAATATTAAAGAACTAATTTTATTTTATATGTTAAAATAATGAAAACGGGTAAACCACTCATAGATTAAAACGGTATCGGTTTCTACATAACACAACTTACATGTTGCTACTGAGAAGTATAATAATTGGTAAAAATATACATAGTTCGACAGTGGTTTATTTATTTTTCTTTCGAGGAATTACCACAAGGTTTCGAACATCAATTGTTGGCACATGTTATGTGTGACATTTGAAAGACTGTAACAGTAATCATTCGACATGCACGACGAACAAATCGTTGATAAAATACGGGTTAATAATATATTCATATTCATAAATAATAAAAAATAATGGTTAATGCGTCGAAAGCCACATTCTTTTGATACACACTAGTTTCGGTAAGGAGTAATTTGAGGTTGGAGCATCATGTCATAAACAACAATGAACTTTGCCGTGAAAAATGATCCGATTTACACAATAAAGGCTGTATGGTAATTTCAATTATTCTTGTAAATTGTTTGGAGCGGCATAATTAACAAAATCTAGCTTTACCCCAGTGTAACTGTAGTCTAAGGAAATGATGCCAAACTTGAATAAGCCGCAAAATAGATGTACGTGTAATCCCTCTGAATCAAAGAGTTCTGTTCAAATGATGAAAAGTTGTACATTATTTAAGTCGATGACGTCTTAAAGCTAAGGCTGTGTAAATCTACGTAATGGTGTATATGAGATGTAACTGTTGCGACTTCTGACGCTTGGTCGTTCAGACAATTTCTAAGAACTTATTAATGGTATATTCATTTACTGTTATGGTCATTTTTGACATACTAACGACCTCGATGAATTATATAACGAATCTTGGCTGAGTTCAGAGACAATATCGTTGTACGTTTATGTATAATGTTTGCATATCAAATTTATATATCGAGTTTATTTAAGTAAATGTACCCTGTAGTCACATCGACCAAATATAGACGCATTAAATGATGCAACATGCTTATATTTTGTAGGTCACACCGACATCACAAGTAGCGCGTGTTAGTTGCAAGATTGTTTCGTCATATGAAACAAAGTAATTAAGTATCCAGATAAACTTAAATCATTTGAAACACAACGGATAGCACTTACGTCACCACAAGCACCTGTTGTCCTAATAATGTTTCTTTAGCTGATACGACACGACGTATATTAACAATGGTCGAATTAAAGGCTGACTGATACGGATAATCACAAATTAACTTCACTTCACTTGGCCCGTAGTCTGGACGACCGTTGGGACACCACATGTGACTTTAACCAGCTCTCTCCATTCCCCTCGTCTTTCGGACATTCTCAAGGCGTCGCTAAGTCTCAACCCAGTCTCAACCCAGTCCATTCTGAGATGGTATCGTCCATCATTTCGTGTTTCTGCCTCTACACTGTGCCTTGTAGCAATGTCACGTATCGCGCTAAAAGCGTAAGTTTTATTATGAACATGTTCACCTTTTGCGTTTATTAGTCTTCTAAGTAGACACATAATTCAGCAAATATTTCATGTGAATTAAAACATTATAAACAGTTGATTGGCTCTTCGGTTGAAGCATTAACATTACGCAATAAAATGAGACTCGCTCTGTGAAAAGGGGGCTTAATGCATGTGCGTAAAGTGTCATCCCAGATTAGCCTGTGCAGTCCGGCTAATCTGGGACGACACTTAACGCACATGCATTTAAACCCCTTTTCACAGAGCGAGGCTCAAATGGTTTCATAATAGTATAGCAGCACAGACGGGTAACACAAGTGGGTTATTTAAGGCGTAAAATTGCACAGAAAAGGAACTTGCTGAGTTTTAAACCAACATGTTCATCTTAACTTTACCTAACACATAATTTTGTTTATAGTATATTCTGCGATATTATTTAAATGGTAAACTAAAGAAGTTCACTTCATTATAGTTGGAAACATATGCATTCTGTGTCCGACATTTCTTTCGGTCACGGTATCGTCAATGTCACACATTCAGAAATACACTTTTTCTTTAGTTTTCATTGATTTTTATGCCCCCCTTCTTCGAAGAAGAGGGGGTATATTGTTTTTGGCCTGTCTGTCTGTCTGTCATTCTGTCTGTTTTCCATTCTGTCTGTCTGTCATCTGTCCCAAAACTTTAACCTTGGTCATAACTTTTGCAATATTGAAGATAGCAATTTGATATTTTGCGTGCATGTGTATCTCATGGAGCTGCACATTTTGAGTGGCGAAAGGTCAAGGTCAATATCATTCTTTAAGGTCAATGGTCAAATATATGGGTCAAAATCGCTCAAAAGGGGGCATAGTGTTTCTCAAACACATCACTCGTTATTCATATAAATAAACCAAAATGTGTTCAAAACTCTAAAAAAATATATGCTTCACTATTCTTAGTATCCTCTTTTAAAAATACTAAATTTATTATTAATGTTTTTGCGCATTGGTTTTCGTCTGATGTACTGGAACATATTTACAATATAGTTACAAGGTAGGTGATAATTTCTACAAGTCGAATCTTTAACATGTAAAAAATGATGTAAAAGCCTAGAAAACCAGTTTTTAGAGATACTTAGAGATAAGATGTTCTTATAATGTCAGACTATTCTGGATGATATTGATGAAGAATGTTGATGCCTATGCACATCGAATATTTGTAAATTATCATAATAGTGGGAGGGGTAACGAAATGACCCATGTTTGAAAGTGTTCTTTCGTAATAAGATAATTCAATATAAACTTGAGAATATATTTATAATTGAATTTGATGTTTACACATACATAAAAGAGGAATTTATATTAAATTATTAAATTAAAGTTCATAAAATAGGTTGTAATCAAAACTAAACATGAAATATGGCACTTGCTTACGGTAAATACTTGTAAAATGAGGGCATACCTTAGTCAAATATGTTTTAAATTTGAAAAAACATAATAACAAGTATGAGTATGAATTGAAGTCAAATCATTTGGCTGTTAATAAGTCCATCAGAGTGACTGATTATTGGCCGAACGGATTATGTGTACAATTTACTTATATAAATATGAAACGCTGGGTTTTAAAACACATCGGTGTTATGTTTCCTCAAAATGTCATTGAACTCAATTGGCTATGCCCCATTTATATAATAATGTAGTGCATTTGTTTGTCCCAATAGCCTGATTCATTTTAACATATGCTTTGTGACTTTATTTCGTGATATAGTAGGGATTACCCAAAACATTTATTTTAACAATTGATATTTAGAATAGCCTCATTGCAAGAGTGATGGGGTTTATGTTAAATACCCTTTATTTTAACATGATCACACATTTTTAGTGGACTGATATTGAAAATAATATGATATCATATTTTTGCATTAAACAACTGAGAAGTATGTTTCATGTTGTTGCTTTACTTTGTTTATAAAACACAATCATTTCAAACATCATACAAAATAGTTATCCACGCATATTCAAGGATGCTCTGTTGAATTATATTTTAGCTATATTGTGACTTAATGTAAACGCTTGTTGCATAAGATGACAGCGTTCTAGATATTTACCTGTAGTGAGAAGAGATTAAAGTTCAAACTACTCAAATGTATGGATTACCCGTTACGAAACGGTTTCCCCGTTCACCGCATGTGCTTAACCCATTTATGCCTAGTGGACTCTCCCATCCTTAAAAATTGGATCAATTTATTTCCAAAATTAGGGATGTCTAGTATATTTATTTCTATATTTAGAATATTTCTTACAGAAATTCCTTTAAGCAAACAGCGCAGACCCTGATGAGACGCCGCATCATGCGGCGTCTCATCTGGGTCTTCGCTGTTTGCCAAGGCCTTTTTTCTAGACGCTAGGCATAAATGGGTTAATTAACTAATGGAATAAATAAATCTGATGACAGCTAATGAAATGATATCACGATTGCTCTTTTTAGCGATTTTCTTTTTCGCAAACTGCTTTCCTTTATTGTTGTTGTGTTTAAAGTCAATGTGTATTCCGTTTGATCCTAAAATATTATTGCCAAGCAAGTGATGATAAGTGATGAGTCAGTATGTTACTGTGTATCTTCATACATCCCGTTTAACTGCTGATCCGATTAATATTAATTTCTGTAAATAATTGTTTTTAACTGTTTTCATAAATTCTTTTTGTATTTAAATTCATTTCTAAATCATCACCAAGGTACTACATTAAGTTGAAAGCGTATAACTTGTAAAGGATTAGTAATTTGATTTTCAAATAGTATTTCACACATGTAACGGACATGTTTTTTTTTATAAATGTACAGTTCGGAATAGTCTAAATTGATAAAAACACAGCTAATGAGTTCTTTGTTGAAATAATATGTCACTATAAGTATTTTTTATATAACTTTTTATATTAAAACATGTTTGCGTTGTATGCGTAAGCAGTTGACCGTTGCATGCATATCCTGCACATATGTGGCGTGTTCTGAGAAAACTGGGCAAAACGCTTGTGCGTTAAGTGTCATCCCAGATTAGCCTGTGCAGTCCGCACAGGCTAATCCGGGACGACACTTTCCGCCTTAACTGGATTTTCGCTAAGAAGAGACATCATTTAAACAAAATAATCCATAAAAGCGGAAATTGTCGTCCCTGATTAGCCTGTGCGGACTGCACAGGCTAATCTGGGATGACAATTTACGCACAAGCATTTTGCCCAGTTTTGTCAGAACACGCCACATATGATGCATTCGTAGTTAAAGTGAAATCTTGTTTAACTGACAGTATCAATTAGATTCAATTTTGTAGAATGTTGCTCTAACATTTAAGATGTGATGTGTCCCAGCTACTGATAGGATGGCCGAATTTACGTCACGGTAAATTGTCTGTGCAAATATTAACTCTAACCATTTGTATTGAAATCAAAATTAATAATCGATGAGACAGATTAAAGCTTTAGTATCTACATGTCAAGCTATTATACTTCTCTTCTCGATTAGATTAACAGGTGTGTCAAACCCTATCATTGCACTAGGTGACAACATTTAGGACATATTTCGCAACAAAGTGTTCAATACCTTCCACTGATCTAAAAATACTCAAACGCGTAATCGGCTATATTTAGATTTAATTATCACCAATATGATCACATGATGGATTTGGACATAGTAATATTTGAAGTTCTGTTGAATCCAACCCATCTGTATAACTCCGCCTACTAGAATAAATTAAATTTCGGATTTTTTACTACCGTGTATCGCATTCCGATCTTTAGAGTTTAACATTTAATCTCGTTTATTTACTACGAATTGCTGTACAAGGCGCGTGTGTATATAATTTATTATCAGTAAATACAACGCAAGCAAAGTGCAAATAAAGTGTAAAGTATTTCAAGCGGGAATGGTTTTAAGTATGTTAATCTACTGTTTTCGCAACAACGCCGTATTAAAATATGCAACATTTGTGTCAAATTCTGCACGTCCGCAGATGCTTTGCTGTGGTCATTGCAAGTACACGTTGAGCATGCCAGGAAAAAATATAAGTATCTATGATCGAATGGAAACAACTAAACATATTATAAAGCACATGCAAGTACACTTAATCGAAGCACCATTGCATTTTTGTGTGATTCGGTGTTTATTTAACTGTATATAACAAATAATATTATCTTGTGTATTCTAGTTCATATTTCTCCTTTTTCAATGAATATTCGAGAAGATTTTATTGTATGAATGCTTCATCTACCGCATAAATTCATTGATCTCGAAAACAATCGTAACTCTCATGCAAGTTCAGAATCGTAACTTTGATACAATAGCTACTCATAGAGTCACTATTGATAAGTGTTCAATGGGATAACAAGATGCATCATATACAAACATAACATTTATTGTGGTGAACCAGTTTGCTACTAAGAAAAAGAACGAATACTAATAAATGCACCGTGAATTTCTAATGGGTTTAAGAAATGGTTACTCATAGTGTTATAATATTTTGAAATAATACACGCCTTGTCAAGAAGTCATAACAAGGAGTGCTATAGGCTCCTTCTGAGGACGATACAGATTTGTTACGAAAGGTAAGACAATTGCAACATTTTGAGAAGCTTTTAGATGTTTTAAACATTGTGCAGTTGCGTGTGAACTTAGTATTAAATATAATATATATGAGCCTCGCTCTGTGAAAAGGGGGTTTATGCATGTGAATAAAGTGTCGTCCCAGATTAATATGTGCAGACTGTAAAAAGGCAAATATAAAAAGGGCGCAGAAAATAGACCCCATTAAATAAAACGAGTTGCATTTCAGAATGCATAAACTATTGCATTACGATATAAAGCGATTTGTATCGGTTATCATTTAATATTGTTATTTTGTCAAAGTCAGTTTTTTTTAAAGTTTCCCCTTTTAAACCATTTTAAAGTGTGTGTTCGTTTTGCAGAATTTGTCACTTGCAACAATATTTAAATGTCTTTAATTTGACAGTGTTAATCATGTGAACGCTATTTAGGGATTAAAGACGCTGTCATTAATGGCATAGACCGTTTCGTGCCAATAGAGCAAAATATCTTATCAGCAAACGCAACCCGCCTTCATTTCGAAGTTTGTCCAATGTTATTTTCGCAATCGCACTTCAGTGTTTTCATTTATCTTGGCGTTTGGATTTGTTAGTATGCAAAACTAAACAAAATCTGTGTACGACGTGTTACGACGTTTTCGCCAATACTTATACAATTTATCAACATGCCATTTGCAAATCAAAGCAAAGAGCTTGCGATTTTTTGGTGTATCAGTAAAACAACTGTTGAAAAAAAAAATAACCCGAGTGACCTGATTTGCATTCAATTAAACGGAACCGATATCACTAAAAAATTATTGCGTAGGAGTTCAATGGAGCAAGAGCCATTCTTGCGGCGCCTGGGTGCCTCTGATGTGGCCGAAGAATTTAATTCCGTTTAAAACATTTAGATATAAATAGGTTTTTTTACAAATTATAAAACAAATGCTCTAATGCATATATAGGTTCAGCAAAACGTGTATGTAAATATACATTAATAGTATATGGTAACATCTAATTAATTATTTCATATTTTTCAGTTTCCAGCTTCAATCATCGCTAAAGTATTTTCACGTGTACATGTTATCGAATTAGATTATAACGAAATGTGTTGTGTTTGTTTTTATATGAAATGTTAAACATACACACAACTGTTGTATATACAACGAGTATATTGAAACATACACTATGAATCATTAGGGCTTAAGTTCTAACTTAGTGCATAACAGAACAGATTTATATGGTACCATGCATACTCGAACATTCTTATACATGTATATACTGGTTAAAAGCTGGTATATATGTCTGGTGTGGAAGAGTTATGCTGATGTGGCATAACTGTTTCCCTTTTTTAATGGTGTTGTGTGTTCACCGTACGATAAGTGCACTTCCAAATACATGTAGTTGACATGAACATATAATCTTTTATGAAGGCCCAATATCTAGGTTTGTTTTTAAGCGCACTTATTCTTGTCTGATTCATAGATGATGATCCAGAAGGACATGCATGCGACATTGCTTTTAAACGATCCCATAGATATAATATTATTCGCTTAAAGTGATGTCATCATCAAAAGCAATAAATCGCAAAGGATTCTTTCCTCGACCGTCCACGGGAGGCTGACAAGAATGTAATGCTGCACAGTGGAGTCCTTTCTTGGAAGCAATCAGGAATGGATCAATTATTAACATTTCATGTTTATTATTGATTGAAATTTGTTATGGCTAAACAATGATTCAGATATATTTGTTTCGGAGCCATGACTAAATGACGTTAGGAACGAGGTACTGTGTCCATGATAACTCTTGTATATTGACATTAACGTTTAGGTTCCAAACGTTTTTGAATAGTAATAACTAACTATTAGAGGCGCACTTACACACTTGAAGTGATATGTAAATGACACACTCTTATATATGTACATAATATATTGGTTCGTATGTCACATACGAAAAATACGAGACAGTTTACTGCACATTAACTTTTATCTACATGATGGATTTGCTTGGCAAAGTACGCAACATATAAGGAGCATATACATTAATACCACTTTGAAGAAGACAGTTATGAAAAGTCTAAACGTTCGTGCATCAATGCATTCAACTTCAAGGTTGAGATATTACTTTACATGGTACAACAATTAAAACCATAAAAATGCCAACTCATAATGGCAAAACAATGGCAATTACCACTACGTCTGCAATCACTGAATGGTTAAATAGGCTATTCAATTAGCATTTAACAATAAATATGCAGTAACCTGAGAAGTGTATCATTAAATAAGCAATAATTTACTTATAAAGTACAATGCTAACAAGTGCTTATCAGGAGTTATCCATAAATCACACAATAGATTTATTAAACTGTAACGTTATATGTACAAATTATATACTTTTAAGCTACACCACAATGCAAAGTGTTGAAAATCTATTACAAAATAGGCATTGTTGTCTTATACTTCTGTTGAGTAACCAGTGATCACTTAAAACGTATAATAATTGTATTTGATTACATATGTCTCTGTCCTCGGCTTGACCGACATGTTTCCAGGCAAAATCAAACTACTTTACAAAACCTGAGCAACCAAATATTAATGGTATGCATTGTCCTTGAAACTTTGCGTCTTAGAATAAAAAACAATCGTTTATTAAACTTTATTTTATAAATATTTTCCTGTAAACCAATCATTTTAAACTAAAAGTTTTCTTCGATAGACATAACTTGTTAGAGGAAAATCACTCTAATTATCAATAAATTCATTTATTAACAGTATCTTCATGAAGACTGATATATATACTCCTTTAAGAAAACGTAACACATACATTATACGAAAGTTTAACTTCACTGGCAATGAATGTAGTTTTATCTAATAATCTATCTGATTTGCAATCAGCTAGCTAGAGTTTTAGTCGACTAAATGTCGTTAAATGATAATGAAGCATCGTCACTTTATTTTTATTGAACATGTAATATGATATATCGACCACGGAATGATGAAGATAACATATTTGAAAGTTTGTGGTGAAGTACAAGACATAAATCGCGCTTCAAACGATCGAACAATGCATTTGAATATGAAAATCGTACCTAGACACGATGTATTACCAGATACATCCAATAAACAGACACATGAATCATTCAGTCGGTGTTATTATATGACATGCAGCATGCCTGAATGCGTGTACACGTGGCTGTGGAACCTTTCCAAGGAATACGTGTTGCACATGTAGTAAAGCTTTAATTTATATGTTAATGTATCATGTTAAGCTCAAGGTACATAAGTGAAACCACTGTTTAACCAGAAAACAACATACCATTTATTATAAGAGCGAGGTCTTTCTAAGGCCAATTCATCAATTGTGCAAACAACTGGACCCTAAACAAACGCACATTACCGACACAAAATACTCATACACTTCTATTGTTACAGTAGTTTTTTTCCGCGGACCCTATACGGCAGCTACACGGGCCATCCCGGAAGCTGGCATCGTCCCGGATCGTCACGGATCAACGCGGAAATTTTGAACTTCCCCAAACTGCTGTGGTAGCCACCCTGAGCCCCAAGGACATTCCCGGACGTTCAATGACCTACAAGGATCGACACGCAGCTACACGGCGGCTTCACTGCTCACTTGCCGGCTCGTTCCGTATATGATCCGTGTTGATCCGGCAATTATATATGACTGGGGCTTATAGTATACACAAAACAGGAAGGCTTATTTTATTCAAGAAACAGATGAACGATCTGATTTTGATCACCATGCTGCGTTTCTAAAAGTTATATTTTCTAGCAATATTGCCGAAAAAGTAACAATAGAGATTGCGATAGGTAACCTTTTACCGAGAGATTTATTTATAACTGGATCAACAAGCTCAATAATTGGCGTCACATGGAGAGAACATACCTGACCAATTATGCGAGATTCCTCAACATTTGTAAACATGCTAGTGGGAGTGAATACAAACCTATACGACCATTCGAGATGCTCCAATATTGATAGGCGTGCTAGTGGGACAGTCTACTCTATTGCGTCACATATAACACTCAACATTTCACGGCAGTAAATTAATATAATCACATTCCGTCAAATATACACAAGCACACGCTCTGGAAACTTGAACATAACATATTTGTATACATATTTATTTTCGTTTAAATTAATCATCTGTTATTTATCGCAACACATGTAAACATTTAAAATGTATTTTGGTCATGAATTTGTAATAAATGAGATTCATCGAGCCTACACTTGTGTGTAAACACTGTATTTTTGTCTTCACAAAAACTAAAATGACCGATGTAATATTGACACCGGACTTTCATGACACTCGGACTTTACTAGGGACAGAGGCCTGGTGGTAGGATGCTGGTCTAGGGATCGGAAGGTCACTGGTTCGAATCCCGCTCAGGGCACTGGATTTTTCTGAGCAAAAAATTAATCCCACGCTTGCTCCTCTCCACCCAGGTGTATAAATGGGTACCTGTGAGGGAAATAAGCCAATGTGCCGTGGCTGCATACTGCGCCATGTGTAAACGGACGACTTAAATCCCAGTGATCGGGGGGTTAATGTCAAAGTCGACAGAAGATGCACACGTTACCATAGCAGACTATAAACCGGACCTTTAACCTTTACTAGGTCGGGGTAACTTGTAAACCATTTTGGAAATGTATTTGTAAAACGGTTGAAGTTTTTCAAAAAAATTCTATATACTGTGATAAGTAATAAATTAATTACATTGCCAGATGAGCATGAGTATAACATAATATTTCATATAGTATTGCAATTGATACATTAATGTATATACTGATTTTATTTAAAATCACAGATAATTTGACATTATTGTTGTATTCCTGATACAATTGTACGTATAGGATCAGATAGAGTTACAAATGTAACACGATACATAATTAACGAAACAACAAAACCAGGTCACTCTTCACATATAACTTAAGAGATTATATTGAAACAGAACAAGTGAAAAAAGATCATCCGAATTCGTTTTAGCTAACTCACTAAATTTATTACCCTCACCCGATTTAATATATCACAATCATAACGTTTGTTCGCCATAAACATCGTCTGAGTATGTTTTCCTTTTACTTGATTTACACTACGTACACGGGCATTAAATTCATTTACATTTTTAACATGAAGCTTGCTTTATTAATTGCAGACGGGAGGTGGTTCACTGGCCACAAATACTGCTGTGCTGTAGTAATATCCTGAGCTGGCTGATTTATGATACTGACGAAATCTTATTTCATATCATGTTTGATCTGACAAAATCCCGGAATTCAGACAATTTGAACAATGTATGTTTAAATGACAAGAAACATACACATGTGTGTCAATTTAACTACTTATGGGGTGCTAGCGAAGTTTAGACATATGTTAAAAGAGTAAATCTTTAAATGTGCAATAGGCAAACATGGGCGCGCGTCCATGCTGCTGAACATTTTTATTCTTGATAAGCATGCAGAGTTTTCGTTGACATGCCAGACGTTTTGCTTATATCAAGTTCCGTTGATTTGTGACACTGTTTTTATGAAAATGAAGGTCATCCCATGTATAATATATTGCGATAATACTGTTCGTGAGTTATATAACGAATGATTTAGACACTTGTTTACAAATATGAACATGAAGAGTGAAAAATAATAAGGCAAAAGAGAAACGTATATCAATTATTCTAGGTCAAGTGGCTAAATTATTTTATCAGAGTCAAAACAATAAACCGCTAGCCCAATCCTGTCTTTTAAAACGTTAAAATAAAAGTTGCATGTCCATTTTTTGTTATCTTAAAATGTCACAATCTTAATTGTAGCAACATGCGTCTTTTGGTATTCTTTTTGGATTTTTAATCGATTGTGTTAAAATCAAAATTCAAACGCTCCCCGGGCTAGGTTCGGACTAATGACAAGGTTGAAGTAACAATTCACTTCAGCACTGCCGAGTTCTTGATGAATTAGGCATATGAAAACGCAAGGCAATGAAGAATGGTGTATATTTATTAAATTTCAACCACATGTTACTGTTGCAGTAACATTAACATTCTTTTAAGATCAACGGGATCGCTGCATGGGTTTAATCATGTTTTAAATGAATCGCTATGCAACAAATGCGATACATACAAAGCACGTTTGTAGCCACAAAGACAGGCTTTCATATTTGCAGCTATAACATCATTTGACAATAATAAATTGAGCGACACGTATTCATCGACGGATCATGGATTCTATCATTATTTGTATGTCAACGCAATAAAGCATTAGTTTGCATGCCTTTTTATCAGCAAAATTGCCTTAAACCGGTAATCAATAGCACAAACGGCTGATTAATTATCACCTTAACTAAAATCAAAAATCTACGTCGATTTGTATTCATGTATTGCTTTACATGAACGAAAATATCGCCAAATAAGGACAACCTAAGCAGGTGTTATTTTACCATAAGGAGCTAAACCTTACGATCGACGCTTTTACGAAATTTATTCAAATTAACCCATTTATGCCCAGTGGACTCTCCCATCCTACTAAAATTAGGGATGTCTAGTATATTTATTTCTATATTTAGAATATTTCTTACAGAAATTCCTTTAAGCAAACAGCGCAGACCCTGATGAGACGCCGCATTATGCGGCGTCTCATCTGGGTCTACGCTGTTTGCCAAGGCCTTTTTTCTAGACGCTGGGCATAAATGGGTTAAAACTTTAAATGCATGTTTATGTGTACATTCTTATGGCAAGTAAAGCTATGCAGCGATTGAGAAACGTAAGGGAATGGCTTTTTACATATGTAATTTAATTGTGATGATAAAACCTGATAATAATCTGCATGCATCACATAGACATAGATCAAACACTTAATACTTTCCAAAGAGAGGTTCTATATACGCTTTCACAAATTAAACAAACATTATATATCGGAGAAATATTTGCTTAATTACATACATATTGAATGTATAACAGTTACTCTCGACAAGCATTTTAATTCAGGAACAAACACAAAGATGAAACAACAGCGTTTTTAGATTAAAACAATATAATTTAATTGTTTCTTGTATCAAATGTGTTTGGTAATTATAAGTTTATTTATATCTAGTAAATTTCAGTATAAACATATTGGTACGAAAAGAGTTGAGAATGAAGGCAAATATAGAAACAGGCACTTTATGTGTTTACATATATCTTTTTATACGAACGCACGTAAATATTGAAGGGTCATAAGCGAAATTAACTCATTAAACAACACAGAATTCATTCAATAAAGATTAACATTGCTTTAAATAAATCGGAATGCATGACATTCCACCTTAAGATGCGTGGTAAGAAGTTCGTATGTGGACGCAAGTCGTTGATATGTATTATGTTTGTTTCATGTTGCGTTGTAACTTACCGTCAAAGATCGGCAGGTAGATGGAGATTTTGTATTATTGATTGATTTTGTAAATGATTAACTTGAAGATGCAATATATAATGAATTAACACGTCGATTTTATGATTAAACATGGCTTACATCTAGTTCTATCAAAACTATTTTATCCACAAGGATCATATTCAATTATTGAAGTAAACAGTAAGTAAAACAAATTGTTCTAGAGACGTGGCATTTACGGTATGTTAGAAAACTCAAAAGGAATATATATATTGTTGCGTCTAAATTTTTAGGGAGGATTTTATATAAGAGTACTTGTGAACACGTTGTAAAAGATTTATGTCTTTGTGTATTGGTATGCAATCGACGCTTGTATTTAAGTGAATGTTTATATATTTTGGAATGTAATTGAACACATTTTATCTTATAGATGTCATGTTGTAAATCGCAATAAACCTTGGAATAATTTATTTGTGCCACAACCCTTCTTCTCCTGTTTGATCTGCTTAATGTGTACAAATGCTGTCTGTTCAAAAACAGAATCAAATCAATCGAAATCGTAAAAATTGTTCTTTAATTGAATATTTTTCAAACATAACATACTGTTTCGTTTCTTATCGTAACTTTCTCAAGTTGCGATAGCTCTGCCACTTGTATCTATTTCTTTTTAGATAAAGATTATTACAAATAATAATGCTGATGTATATAAACGTTATATCTTCTGTTGCTATCTACATCATCTTGATACGTTTTTGTATTATTTCCTTTGTCTTTTTTTTCATTCCGATACTGTATACTTATATGTACTTATATTATTCGCTATTCGCTATTCATTGTTTCGACGTTATGTACATTGTAGTTAAATGCTCAATTGTTTACACCTTATCAGCAGCACTTCTAAATGACAGAAGAGAGAAATAGCATAAGCTTCGAGCTTGTTTCTCAATTCTGTTAATTTACACTTTGCAGTCCATATGTTAAGCATATTTCGTCAACAGAAGCTAGTATGTTTGTATTGAATTATATTGCTTACATGCTCTATATTAATAGTTTAATAAATATTGTTTAAACCAACATAACATATTTATATCATACAGAATTTCTCACTATATCCCCCGGAGCCTCAGGTCTATTAAAAGGTGAACAAAAACTAAAAATAAAATCAACCACCCTCGGAAGACTTGAAACATAACAACACGGCATAGTGTGCCTTCGCCAAGAGACATAGTAGCCATAAAGATATCCATCTACAACATTCAACCCCTTTCATCTGCTAATTTCGCTACAAACTAATCGATCTATATGCCGACAGCAATCCTTCCTAAGGGCGGGATTTAAATTCCTGTGATTAAAGTGTATATTGGTGATAGTTGATACAACAACATATTTGCATTCCTTTATTAGAGAAATTGTTTTTTTATTGACGGGCGTGGGTGTAATTCAATTTGATTATTACGAGCTTTTCGTATGTTTAACATCTGTAGCTTTGATTGGTTACGCTTGACTTCAAAGTTGGCTTATTATTTTTAATGCATTATTTTAATTTATTTTGATTCGGTTTAGGTCGTGGTGACATTGCAACAAACAAGCACTATGGGAATATTATTATATTGCAAGATTATCTTCTGATAATGAAATACTCAAACTCCAAACAGCTTAACTATTCATTTGTGATTGTTTATTGTACTTTGTTCTTTTACTAAAGTAATCAATCATAATGTATATTATTCTTTTTAGTAAATAAATGTGACATGTCATCACTTCACATATGTAATGTTATCTAAATGTAAAGTACCGTTCATCGCACTTTGTCGACATAATTTTCGTCAATTTAGCAACGCATTGCTACAAATGATCATAACCTCAATGGAAGTGTGCCGTTATCTAGATTATTAAGACTTGACTTATCATGTTAATTTTCGAAAATTCAAAAATACCATTATTGCAATATCTAATTTAAATAAGAACATGAGCTTAATATCATCAAGATTTTACTCCTAGGAATCCGAACATATTGATACAGTCCTCTACACAACATATGATCTCTGCTTGGGGTCACACTATTTGAGCTACATGTATAACACAATTTCCAGTGAAGCAAATTAAAATTTACATCTGTATGGTTTGAAATACTTACCTTAGTAATCTCGATGTTACCATTTATATATTGCCAACAACATAAACTACATCATAAATAAACTCATATCCGGTTGATTTGGCAGGTATAGTTTAAGTTTAACGCATTCTTGGCTTATATTCGACAAAGAGATAAAGCGCTGTCACACAATAACTCAATTTAAGCACTTTCAAAGATTAAAGTTATCATAAAAGTTCATGAATTGGATTTCGGATGAATTGGCTCTTTGTCGTTGGTGCTATTAGATTAGCCTTATGAGTTTTTAATGTAAAATTGGATAACATGCAAAGTCACCTGCATCAAAATCGAAGTTCGAAAGATTGTTTCAATACATTCTAACATTTTTCAACAGTCTAAGGTCTATCTGTGAGATTCTTTAAAACCCACATGCTTGAAATTACAGGAGACGACATCAATAAAAAGTGCAAGGTCTTAAGTGCACACTATTACGTTTGCATAATTAATCAGTTGATCCGTTGTACCAAAAATGTTCATGCATATTACTGTGGCATTCCGTGCAGCAAGGCTAGTGATCGTCATCAACAGTATTTCCATGCAAATTATCCTCTCTGTACGAATTCTACTTGTTTGCCATGTATAAAAAGCTTAATTAAAAAGCGTTAGTATAATATATATTTAAAACACGCATATGCGTTAGCATTCAATATGACATCTCTGATACCTGGCCCGTTAGCTAAAATACTTTACTTAAAAAGACGTTTTAAACTAAAACAACGTAAGTTAACTTGTTCTGCATCTTTGGATTTGATAGTCTAATCGACAGAAGTGAAGGTTTTATCATCCTTATTTTTTTCTGTAATCTTATATGATTCAAACTACAGAGTAAATATTAGTCTTAATGTTATGCTGACATTGAAGATTGTTATTACTTTGTTAAAAAACCGAGAAAGTGTTGCTTTTGATTTGGAACAGGTATCAGGTGATTTCTTTGATGTTCTCAGTAGACTTTTAACATTTTAAAATCTATATTACCTTAGACTTAATAGTTTTAGTTTTATGAAATGTAGCAACATACTGAGTGGCATATTAGGAAAGTAACAATAAACGCTGCATGTTGTCGAATCTGTAATCTCCTGACATAAATTTAGAACATCCAATTAAAGCAAAAAAACTTGAGTACCTTACATACTGCTGGGTTGATATCAAATAAGAAATAAAATAAGTATTAAACGCAAAATTGAGCACATTTCTTATTTTTGCATCATTTGTATGTGTTTGAAATAGAAATATACTTCGACGATATAGATATAACTCTTCCAAAAGAAATACATGTATGAACACATGTGTTTGATTTAAATTACCATACAATCATAGAAAATAGAAATGCCTGTCGTCAAAAAAACAAATGCTATATCATTTTAACCGTCTCAATAATATTATTACACATACAAATAGTCAAATGATCACACGTACATTTTTTTAATTTAAACTTTTACTCATAACTGAGATATGCAAGTTTGAAAAGTGTTTCGTTAGAAAAGTCCCCAAGTGTAGAGCACCAAGGGATTGGGTATAGCACAGCGGTCTACGAATATTATAAATGAAACGTATATATTGGAGGAATACATTTATTATTCCTTATCCTTTACGTCTAATGTATTTTACAACGTCCGTGTAAATGGTGCAATGATGTGTTTTATGCATGGTGATGTCTAACAGCAGACAATCGCGAGCTGAATATTGGAACTCATGCATATAACGGTACGATATAATTTCGTATAAGTGCTCTCGGATGAACCTCGCGACATTTAAATCTACTTACAATATCCAAATAGGCACAAGTGTGCTCTTTTGTTAAAAGAAAATCGACTGTGGATTAATATATATGAATCTCACAAGTTGCGTATAAACGGTGCAATGATGTTCATGAAGGCATGTTGAGGTCTTACAGCAGAAAATCACGAGCTAAATATTGAGACGCAAGCCACTAATGATACGACATAATCCCGTATCTGAGCTCTGGAATGAACTGCATTACATTTAAACCTGCTTATAATATCTTAATAAGTGTGCATTTTTCTTCAAGGAAATTTATTTGTAGATAAATATATGGTCCCTAGGAGTGTTTACCCAATTGAAAATGTTTAAAAACGAGACAGTTACTATTGGCATGTTATTAAAGTACGTGCTAAAAATACTCACAAATGCGGACACGTTGTTTAACAACTAAGCATATATTATTTATCGGTTATATAGATTTAGGTTCTCCGAGCGGTCTCGCTAACATTGCACATGATTCAGTTTTCATAATAAGCTCAAATAGTTTAGTGGTTGCTGTGACTAATATCACGGTGATCTTGACTCAACATGTTGTTTTCTCTTCTTTTTTTAACTTATTTAACTTTATATCTATCTGTGTTGTGTTAATGTGTGTTGCTTAGTTCATTAGCTGATATCTGAACACCCATATTTAGCAATTGTTTTACTTCCTTATTCCTATAACTTGACTTCCTTTATACAACGCACAATATAATTGGTCTGAATTTTGAGGAGTGTTAAAGATTACTGCTTTAATCTGTCCTTCAGTTTTGAAAAATGTACCGTTTAGTAACTAAATTATGTTAAATCATATTGTTTTCACACTTTGCGTACTCCAGAATATACATGAGAACGCTGATGACACCATCCCAAAAGATTTACTGGGGCTTAAAAGGCTCACAAAGCAGGGTGGGGCTGTTTGTGGTTGGGTAGGAGAATATACGACCACAGCGCCTTCATTCTTCTATATATGTACACAAACTTTCGGCAAAGCATGCCCTAGTATAAATTGTACTGGTGATTGTTTGGTGAAAATTTATTGTTTTATTGAAGTATTCGTTTCAAGGTTATATTCTGTAAACAGATCCGTTAATGCATTACATATTTAAAGGAACGTATATTATTTGGGTTTCCATTCAACACTACCATAGTTCAAAGAAATACAACTGTTACTCCTATTTTGAACTGATCCTTGACCTTTTCGTACTAAGATCGTTGATCTTTCCGAAATAAATATAGTATTAAAATTAAATTGTAGACCTGCAATAATTCGGCTAATTGGCAATAGCGTTACTGTCATTTGTGTTTTATGTTCGGTTTTCATTGCGCATTCAATGTAATGGCATATTATTATACGTTTCTTCGTTGAAAAAATACTTTCAAACTATCTTAAGATGTATTTAAACCTATGGAAAATGATAAAGTTACACAATTATTGTGGTATTTGTTGCAATTTTATTGTAAACTAAATGTTACCAGCAAACAGATTAAGAAATAATTGCCTCGCGACGACAAGTAAGGTATATCAATGTTTAACCCTTTAATAGTCATAAAATAACATAAAATTCATCCTTTATACATTTTTTTTAAAAATACGATCACAATAATAGCGTCATAATAACAAATGTATCTCGAAAATCTCTTTTAACGCCTCGTTGCTTTTACTGTACCCATATTTCCACTTCGATTATATACGAACACTTCACGATGATTTATACGGAACCACCTTGTAACTTAAACTGTTTAACCACTCGTTAAACAGAGACGTATTAAACGAGGCGAAGGTCACAGTGGCGTTGTGGGTTTTAGAGAGTTTCTTAAGATTTCCACCAAAGACAACAAGTACTGGTTATACCTAGAAAACAGGAGCAATAAGCTGTCGATACAAACAATAAATAAGAACTGAAGTACACAGTAGGCGAGTGTATGAATATCGCTAACGACATTCCGACTCACGAAGGCTTATTGGTGTTGTTTTCTCATTACGAAGTAAATTGTGAAGTCGCATTAAAATCATTAAAGACCACACACAGATATGCAGAACTGTCAAAAGCTTGAAACTGTATGTTTCATTCAATCGCGGGATCGAGTCAGTATGTTTTATGTGATCCATGTTTGGAGTCAATATGGTGGCGCCTTGCGTCCTTCTGTTGCCTTTTCTTCGTATGTTATTTTGGAGGTCGTTAGTCAGAAATTTAGAAAATGGCGTAGTGATATTTTCAAATATCTAAAAATCTGTACATTCCCATTTATAATCTTGTAATAAGGCCCGCTCCTCCAAATCAATTGCCACTATTATAACGTAAGATATAATTGACAGGCTGGGTATGATGATAATTGAAAGGCACGTGAACCCTTTGAACAATGTTGAGCACATCGCTGCGTTTCGTACAGTTATCTTTAGTAATCTGTATAACAATATTGCCGCAGAATACCGCGATCATTGTTAAGAAGTTGTTACGACTTGGTAAGCGATAAGATACTTATCACCGAAAGATGTATCGTTTTACTGGATCAATTAGTTATTCAAGGTCATTACATAAGCCAATGAAAGTAGTAGCATATCCGCCATAAATGGCGTCACGTTTAGGGGACATTCAAGACCAACCATGCAAGATGCTCTTACATTTGTAAAATGCTATTGGGAGAGGCTGTTTTATTGCTTAACCAAACATATTCTAGATTTTGCGGATGTAAAATAATTCAATAAAATATACTCGGGCAAATAAGTATTTGTTAGTCTAATACCTGTTAAATTTATGTCATTTTTCTGTTTATGCGATGCTTTCAAAATCGATATTGGCGATTTCTCTTGTGTTATACAATAACTTATATTTGAACATGTGTTTACACGTACTCTAATATTTTCGTTTAGATTACTCATCATCTAATGTTCATATCAAAACATGTAAAATGTATTCCTGAAATAAAAGGTATTCTTCGCCTCTTCGCTACGGTGTAAATACAGTATTTTTGTATCATCACCAAACCTGAATTTACCTTTATGTAACTGTATTAGGCCGTTCAAAATGACTGGACTTTGTCGGTTCAGGGAAACTTGTTAACCATTTGTTTTTTAGAACATTTAGTAGATATTGCTTACCGATCAAGATGATGATTTCTTTAAAACTAACTAAGTACATTAACCGTACCTGATTATTTATATCATCTCATACCACAAGCACGCGGAAAACATTGTCTGTGTATGTTCACATTTTAATTCACCCATTTGAACAAAGTACACAGAGAATAAATTCGTGTTTCATTTCAAAGTGCACATTGGGTTATCAAGCGCAAACTTAAACTGGTCCATTGATTTCTTATTCGTCTACAGCAATATCATGAGCTTGCTGATTGATGATAAAGACAAAAGCGTTTTAATTGTCAATATTTGATCTTACAAAATCCTGGAATTTAGGGTATTAGAGAAATGTTTACACGAAAAGATAATACTTATTATATTGTGTGTCAACTTTACAAATTTTTAATTTATTGTGTTGTTTCATGAACGCATATTTTATCGGAAAATGGTGAGTAACGTCTCTGTTAATTAGTCGTGCTTGTGTAGCGTCTCCTTGCTAAATGAATGTACTTTACGAATATTTGTTCAATTTTACGTTCGTAAGATAAAAAAATCTGTATTGAGACCTTGGCACGTTAGAGGAGTTTATGTGCTCATATTTTAACTTTATCGGTATTATGATAAAATAACATTACCCTGCCAGTAACAAATCGATATAGATCCAATACGAAAGTAATTGACTGGGTATGCATCTTATAAGCTTCCACAAATAAGCTATACTACCGCGCAGAATGTTGATGTAATTACATACCTATGAAATATATAATGGCAAATCGACTCGAGCAATTCGATAATCAAAAACATATAAACGGTGGTTAGGGATAACAAGAAAATCATTTAATTGTGTATCAAATAGTTTCAGTAATTATACGTTTATTTATATCAAATAAATTCCATTATAAACATACTGGTACGAAAATAGCTGCAAATGTAGGCAAATATAGAAACAGGCACTTCATATTATTTATATATTTTTTAATACGATCGCAGGTAAATATTGAACGATCAGAAGAGTAATTAATACATCAAACAAGATATAATACATTAAATAAAGATTAACATAGCTTGGAATAAATCCGAATGCATGAAATTCCATCTTAATATGCGAGTTAAGAAGTTCGTAAGTGGATGCAAACCAAAGATGTATGTTTGTTTCATGTTGTGTTGTAACCATGCCCGCAAAATACGGCAGGTAGATGGAGATTTATCATTATTGATTAATTTGGTAAATTGTAAAGTTGAAGATGCAGTATATAATGTATGAACAGATTTTTTATCATTAAATATGTCTTACATCTGGTTCTATCAAAACTTTTTTTTATCCACAAGCATTACATTTAATTATTGAAGTAAACAGTAAGTAAAACAAATTGTTCTAGAGACATGGCTTTTACGGTATGTCGGGTATGTCGCGTTACTCAAAACGAATATATATTGTGTTGCGTCTTAATTATTAGGGGGGATTTTATATAAGAATACTTGTAAACGTGTTGCGTAAGATTAATGTCTATGTGTATTGGCATGTACAGCAAGCTTGTCTTTAAGTGTATGTTTATATATTTCGGAATGATATTAACATATTTTCATCTAACATATGTCATGTTGTATATCTCAGTAAACATTGGACTAATTTATTCATACCACAACCTTTCTTGTTATGTTTGATATGCTTCATTTGAACATTGTCCTACTAATGCAGTCTGTTAACATACGTGATGGAATACTTTCCTAGACATTTAAAGAAACATATTACGATTTAGTATTTCATGCACATGTTTGATGAAAGAAAAGTATTGAATGTTGAGGCCATCATAGTCGTTTAGACCTTTTCCGTTAGAGAATATGTTTTCGCAATACAATCTCATATGTAGTTCACTTCCATATGACCACGTTATTTAATATATTATTATAATTAATGAATATAAATAACAACAGATCATTAATGAACATCATCAATTACAATTAAAAGAGGCTTCAAATATGTCAATCAGTTATGAAAGCATAATATATTTTAAGTAAAAACTTTGTGACATATCGTTTACCACGATTGAAACCTCACATATCATATGTACCATCAAAAAATCGAAGGGCGTCTTATTTTTGCAAAAGAATTGAGTTTAGATTCATTTGAAATTGATAAACGCACATTCGTTTTGCAAACGTAATCAAAACCAATGTATTTGATTTTGGTAAATTTAATTCACTGTTATTTATGAAAACAATATAATAATGCTTTATTTTTTGTCAGGTTCCTATGTTCACTAGGTATGCATGACATTAAAGGGTCTTGTTCACAGTTTAGCAAAATGACAATTATAATAAAAAAAATGTCTTATATTAATATACAAAGATTTGTCTGCATTATATTTAAACAAACACAATAACACTCCTTATTAAGAAACATGTTACAACTATGTGTTCATCGATTGATAATTATCAATCGAAAAATTAACAAAAACATGTTCTTAATTTGAATAACTTCAAAGCATAACACACGTATTTCATACAGAATTTCTCCTCAAATACCCCTTAGTCTTATGTATATTAAAAGGTGACCAACAACTAAACAGAAAATCAACCACCCTTGGAAGATTTGAAACATAAAAACACGACACAGTGTGCCTTCGCCAAGAGGCAGGCTGGCCATAAAGATATCCATCTACAAAATACAACCCCTTTCATCTGCTATTTGCGCTACAAACTATTTGATCTTTATGCCGACTTCAATCCTTCCTCAGGGCGGGATAAAAAAAAATCCAGTGATTAAAGGGTTTATTGGTGATGGTTCATACAACTACTAATCTGCATTCTTTAATTAAATAAATAATTTTTTATTGACGGGCGTTGGTGTAATTCACCTTGATTTTTTAGAGTGTTTCGTATGTTTAACATCGGTAGCTTTGAATGGTTACGTTGACTACGAATGTGACTTATTATTTTTAAAGCATTCGTTTCAATTTATTTTGATTCGGTTCAGGACGTGTTGACATTATGGTAGTATGGTGACATTGCAACATACAAATACTATGGGCACATTATTATATTGCAATATTATCTTCTGATGATGAAATACTGAAACTTTTTTCTTTTTTTTAATGACTGTGACATGTCATCACATCACCATTTGATATGTTATCTAAATAAATGTAAAGTACCGTTCATCGCACTGTTTCGACACAGTTTCCGTCTATTTCCCAACGCATTGCTACGAATGAACATAACTCCAGGGAAGTGTGTCGTTATACAGATCATTTAGACCTTTCTTATCATTTTAATTCTCGAAAATGCAAAGATGCCGTTATTACCGGATTTAGATAAGAACAAAGGCTTAATATAAAAAAAAAAATTACTCTTAGGAATCCAAACATATTGATACAGACCTCTACACAATATATCAACTGTGCTTTGGGGAACACTATTTGATATATAATAAAATTTCCAGTGAAGCAAATTGAACATTACACATTTATAGTTTTATACGCTAACTGAAGTCATCTTGATTTTACAATTTATACATCACATACAACATAAATAATCTCACTTCCGGTTAGTTAAGGCAGGAAGATTTCAAGTTTAACGCTTTTTTGGCTTATATGCGACAAAGCGATAAAGCACCGTTACACAATAACTCAATTCAAGTACTATCAAAGATTAAAATTATTATAAAATGGCATGAATTGGATTTGGGATGAATTAGCCCTTTATCGTAGGTTTAATTAGATAAGCCTTATGAGATCTTAATTTTAAATTTGATAACTTGCAAAGTCATCTGCATCAAAATCGAAATTCGAATTTCGTGAGATTATTCCAATAAAAATATTACATCTTTCAAAGGTATACGGTCTATCTGTGAGATTCTTCAAAACCCACATGCTTACATGACATGATATGATTAAAGGTTGCAAGGTTTTAAGTGTACACGATTACGTTTGAATAATTTATCAGTTGATGCAAGGAAAGAAATAATAATGCATGTAACCGTGACATTCCGTGCAGAAAAGTGAATGATCGGGATCAAAAGTATTTGCATGCCAATTAGCCACTCTGAACGAATTCTACTTGTTTTCCATGTATAAGAAGATTAATTAAAATGAGTTAGTATTATATATATATTTATAACACGCATATCCTTTCAAGCATTCAATATGACATCTCTGATACCTTGCCCATTAGCCAAAATACTATGTTTAAATAATTATTAACTTAAAAATGTGAGATTATTTTACTAAAAAAGTAAGTTTACTTATTCTGTATTTCATCTTTGGATTTTAAAGTAAAGATTTTATAATCAGCCTTATTCTGTAATCGTATATGATCAAAACTATAGGGTAATTAGTAATCTTAGTTGTACGCTTACATTGAAGATTGTCATCAACTTGTTCAAAAAACATAACACGTACCTTTTTTGATTTGGAACAAAAAGTCAGGCAATTTCTGTGATGTTCTCAGAAGACTTTTAACATTTTGAAATCTTTATAACCTTAGACTATATAGTTTTAGTTTTATGAAATGCACCAACATACTGAGTAACATATTATGAAATTAACAATTAACGCAGCATTTTGTTTTCGAATCTGTAATCCCTTGACTACTTAAATTTAGAACATCAAATTAAAGCAAAATTACTTGAGTACCTTACATTCTGCTGGGTTTATATCAAATCAGAAATAAAATAAGTATTAAACGCATATTAAGCATATTACTTATTTTTGCATCATTTGTATGTGTTTGAAATAGAAATATACTTCGATGATATAGATATAACTCTTCCAAAAGAAATAAATTAATTAACACATGTGTTTGATTTAAGTTACCATCCAACCATAGAGAAATAGAAATAGCTGTGGTTCCAAAATAATTTGTGTGTATAGGTATTGCACAGCGGTCTACGAATATTATAAATGAAACGTATATTAATGGAAATATTTTATTACTCCTTATCCTTAAGGGCTTATGTATTTCACCACGTCCGTATAAATGGTGCAATGATGTGCTTTATGCATGGTGAGGTCTTACACAGCAGAAACACGCGAGCTAAATATTGATTGGCAAGGCACTCATGGTACGACATGATTCCTTATCAGAGCTATCGGATAAACCGCATAACATTTACATCTGCTTATAATATGCTAATAAGCACAAGTTTTCCTTTTGTTCGAAGAAATTGACTTAAAGATAAATATATGGTTCCTAGGAGTGTTTACCCACTTGAAAATGTTTAAAAACGAGAAAACTATTGGCAGGTTATGAACAAACGTGCCTCAAGACAAATATGATTGCTGACAAGTTGTTAAACCAAAAGGAAGCGCATATTAGTTATCTTATGTAAGTGTATTGGCCTTTCATGCATTCTCGCTAAATTGGCACACCGCCAAGTGTTTATAATAAACTCAATTAGGATAGTCGTTTCCCTTGCTAATACATCGGTGTTTTTGGCTCAAAATATTGTTTTCTTAATAATAATAAAAACACTCATTTTATATATATTTATATATCTAATTTGTGTAAAATTGCGTGGCTTAGTCCATGTGCTGATATCTAAACACCAATATTTAGCAATTGTTTTATTGCCTTATTTTATAATATTACTTCCTTAATACAAACCACAATATAATTAGTCTGAATTTTAGAATTGTAAAAATTTACTGCTATAACATGTTGTTCAGTTTTGAAATATGTACCATTTATTGACAAACTTATGTTAAATCATATTGTTTTCATACTTTGCGTACTTCAGAATACAACTGTAAAAAGCTGCTGATACCCTTCCAAAATATGTACAATGGATTTACGAAGAAGAGCTCACATAGCTAGGATGGGCTGTTTGTGGTTGGGTTAGGAGAAAACACCGACCACAGCGCATGCATAGTTATTTTTCCATTTATTTACAGATACTTTCGGTAAAGCATACCCTAATATCAATTGTAATCACGAAATTGGTGAAAATATAACGTTTTATTAAAGTATTCGTTTTCAAGGACGTATTGTTGTAAATAGGTCCGTTAATGCATTTACATTTAAAGGAACATATATTATTTAGGTTTTCATTAAACACTACCATAGTGCCACAGAAGTCAAATTGTAACCCCTATTTCGCACTGATCGATAACCTTTTTCTACTGACATCGTTGATCTTTCCAAAGTAAATTTAGTATTTTTAAGAACAGCGGCACGTCTCAAACAACAGACGCTTATCAACACTGATAATTTGAAAGTACAATTATGTGCAGATTTAGTAATAGCAAAAGTGATAAAGTGTTACAATTAAATTGTATACGTGCTTTAATTAACTCGGCTAAATGTCAATAGCGTTACTTGCATCTGCTTTTTTCAGTTTTCGGATTTCATTGCGAATACAATGTAATGACATATAGTTATTCGTTTTTTTTTACAACAATTACGTTGAAACGTATGTACGCTGTATTTAAACCATTGTCTATCAAGTAAACGATTTAAATCACACACGCAATAAGAGTCTGACCGTCTTTCAATTGTTTTTTTTTATGTATATACACCCGGTCAAGTTAAACATTGTTAATGGTCAAGTTACACAATTATTGTTTTCGTTAATAATTGCATCGCCACGACAAATAAGTTAAATCCAAGGTTTACCCTTTAATACTCATAAATCAATATTAAATCCATCCTGTTTACATATTTTGTAAAATAAAATGACAATAACAGAGTAATAACAAGAAATATAACCGCAAATCTCTTTGAACGCCTCGGTGCTTTTACTTTACCCATATTTCTACAACGATTATATACGACCACTTTATCGTGATTTATGACAGTAACAAAACGTCCGTATAAACAGTTAATATACCATGCCCTGTAAACTCAAACTGTTGTACCACTGTTAAATAGAGACGAATTAAACGAGGTGAAGGTAACAGGGTTGTAGTGGGTATGGTCTTCGCCTAGAGTGTCGAAGGTAACAGGGTTGTAGTGAGTATTGTCTTCGCCTAGCGATTCGGAGGACCCTGTTGCAGATAGTTCACAAGATTCCCACAAGCCACTATTGGTACGACTTTATATCGTATCAGAGCTATCGGATAAACTGCATAACATTTAAATCTGCTTATAGTATGATAATTATCTCAAGAGTGCCTTTTTCTTCAAGGAAATTGACTTGAAGATAAATGTATGGTCCCTAGGAGTGTTACCCAATTGAAAATGTTAAAAACCGAAACGTTTACTATCGGCATGTTATAAAAGTACGTGCCCAAAACACTTATGAATGCGGACAAGTTATCTAACCAAATAAGCATATATTATTTATCGTTTGTATAGATTAAGGTTGTTCGAGCGGTCTCGCTTACATGGCACATGATTTAGTTTTCATATATAAGCTCAAATAGTTTAGTGGTTGTTGTTGCTAACAACACGGTGTTCTTGACTCAACATGTAATTTTTTCATTTTTGATAACTTATTTTATTTTATATATACCTGTGTTGTGTAAAATTGTGTGGCTTAGTTCATGTGCTGATATCTGATCACCAAAATGTAGCAATTGTTTTACTTCCTTGTTTTTATAATATGACTTCCTTCATACAAACCACAATATAATTGGTCAGAATTTTATGATGGTTAAAATTTACCGCTATAATCTGGCGTTCAGTTTTGAAAAATGTACCTGTTGGTAACTTAATTATTTTCAATCATATTGTTTTTATACTTTGCGTACCCCAAAATATAACTGAAAAATATGGTGACATCATTCCAAAATATGTGCTGGGCTTTTAAACGGCAACGCTCACATAGCAGGGTGGGGCTGTTCGTGGTTGGGTAGGGAGAAGATAACGACCACAGCGCCTACATATTTATTCTTCCTTATATTTACACATACTTTCGGCAAAGCATGCCCTAGTATAAATTGTACTGGTTAGTCATTGGTGAAAATCGAATATTTTATTGAAGAAACCATTTTAAAGGCCGCATATGTTGTAAATAGATCCGTTAATACATACATATTTAAAGGAACATATGTTGTTTGGGTTTTCTATTCAACACTACCATTATGAAAGTGCAAAATAAATGAAAATGTAACTCCTATTATGCACTGATCGATGACCTTTTTGTACTAACATCGTTGATCTTTCCGTACTAAATATGGTATTTTAAAGAACATCGTCAAGTCTTAAACAATATTCGCTACTAAACACTGATAATTTGAAAATACAATTATATGCAAATCTAGGAACAACAACAGTCATAAAGTATTAAAATAAACGTACACGTACTTCAATCAACTCGGCTAAATGGCAAAAGCGTTACTGGAATTTTCTTTTTTCTGTTCGGCTTTCATTTCGAACACAATTTTATGGCATAGTATCATATGTTTCTCCGTTGAAAAAAAACGTTGAATCTTACGTACGATGTAATTAAAACCATTTTCTATCAGGTTACGATATAAATCACAAACGTAGTTACAGTTTTTTTGTAAAATACTATGGCAATAATAACGTAATAATATCAAATGTATCTCGCCAATCTCTTTGAACGCCTCGGTGCTTTTTCATGGACGCATTTTTCTACAACGATTATATACCGTTTCATACTGATTTATTTGATTTTAGCAATCTTTGTAACAATATTGCCGCAGAATAATGATATCATAGTTACGAAGTTGTAACAACTCGATATGCGGGTGGGATACGTATCACCGAAAGATTTATTTTAAACTGGATCAATTATTTATTCAAGCTCAATACATAAGCCAATGAAAGTAGTAACATCTCCGCCATAATTGGCGTCACGTTGTAAGGACATTCAATGCCAACCATGCGAGATGCTTTAACATTAGTTAAATGCTATAGGAGGCTTTTTTATTGCTTAACAAAACATATTCTTGATTTTGCGAATGTAAATGAATTTCAATAAAATATACTCAGGCAAATAAGTATGTGTTGTTCAAATACCTGTAAAATGTATGACATATTTGTGTTCTTAGTCATGAGATGCTACATTTATCAATATCGATATTGGCGATTACTTTTGAGTTATCCTATATTTACCATGTATTAACATTCGTTTACAGGTACTAAAATATTTTCAGTTCGATTAATCATCTACTGTTCATCTCAAACATATTTAATGTTTTCCTGTAACGAATAGCATTCTTCGTACCTACACATCTGTGTAAACACAGAATTTAGGTAAGGTATGGTTAAACGATGTTAATGTTTAAATGTTACTCAGACATTGAGAACAAATAAAACTATCAACACCTGTAGATCTGCCTGATTGGTACATATCCTCCATAATAGTAGTGTACAGATATAGTAGGTGTATTCTCAGTAAATTAAGTCATGAAACAGTACAATTTTCAACTTTTATTGCGTTTATACAATGGCTGTGAGTATGAGATGAAATCAAGTAATATGAGTATCGTGAATAATCAAAACAATAAAACCAGTGTTAAAATGTTCAAACATTATCTACGAGGTACCATTAATTCTCGCCGATCTCGATGATTTGTATTTTTTTACTAACGAACTAAATATGCATTAACCAAACCACCCAATTATATATATATACATCAATATATATATATATATACATCATAACTTAAGCGCGCGAAAAAAAAAACATTCTTCGTGCTCACATTTAAATTTCCCCATTTGTAAAAACAATAAATTCGTGTTTTATTTCAAAGTGCACCTTGGGTATTCAAGCGCAAAGTTAAACAAGTCCATTGACCACTTAAGCTTCTGCAGCAATATCATGAGCTCGCTGATGTATGATAAGGACAAACGCGTTCTAATTGTCAATGTTTGATCTCACAAAATCTGGTATTCAGGGTATTTGAGCAATGTATGTTTACATAAGATAATACTTATAAAATATTGTGTCAACTTAACAACTGGTGGGGTGCCAGCAGAGGTCAGTCATATGATAAAGGGTTAATCTTTAAATGTGCACCAAGGAAAACAAGGGCACGCTTCCATGCTGATAAAACTAGTACCGTGCGCTCTGTAAAAGAATATGCTCTCCGGGGGGTTGTTGATTGTCATTCCAACGTTTAGCTAGCGTGTCGTTGATTTTTGTCAACTAAAGAGGACATATATAAAGGTGACCCTTGAAAGATTTGAAACATACAAACACGGCACAGTGTGCCTTCGCCAAAAGACATGGTAGCCATAAAGATATCCATCTTCAAAATACAACCCCTTTCATCTGCTTATTTCTCCAAAAAACTAATCGATCGACAGGCCGACTTAAATCCTTTACAAGGGCGGGATTTAAATTCCTGTGATTAAAGGGTATATATGTGCTTGTTCATAAAACCACTTTTTGCATTCCTTTATTAGATTAATTATTTTTTATTGACGGGCATGGGTGTAATTCACTTTTATGGTTAAGAGTTTTTCGTATGTTTAACATCTGTGCCATTGAAACGCTTGACTGCGAAGAATAGTTATTATTTGTAATGCATTCGTTTCAATTTAGTTTGATTCGGTTCAGGCCGTGGTGACATTATGGTAATAAGGTGACATTGCAACACACAATCGGGCGTGGGTGTAGATCACTTTGATTGTTACGAGTTTTTCGTATGTTTCACATCTGTACTTTTGAAAGGTTACGTTTGACTAGAAAGGTGACTTACTATTTTTTAATGCATACGTTTTAATTTATTTTGTTTCGGTTCAGGTCTTCGATATATGGTGACATAGAAACAAACAAGTAGTATGGGAATATTGTTATAATGCAAGATTATCTTCTGATAATGAAAAACGCTTACTCTGAACAGCTTTATTAATAACTTCTGATTGTGTATCGTACTTTGTTGTTTTACTAAAGTTATCAATCAGACTGTATGTTATTCTTTTTTTATTGAATGTGGCATGTCATTGCATCACCATATGTAAATAACCGTACATAGCACTTTGTCGACAACGTTTTCGTCAATTTACCAACGCATTGTTACAACTGATCATTCATTTCAAAAGAAGTGTGTCGTTATATAGATTATTAAGATTTGACTTATCATTTAATTTTTCGAAAATACAAAGATGCCGTTATTGCCGGATCAAATTTAGATAAGAACATAGGCTTAATATTAAAAAGGTTTTACTCTTAGGAATCCCCATATTTATACAGACCTCTGCACATTATAGAACTGTGCTTGGGAGCACCCTATTTGATCAATAACACAATTTCCAGAGAAGCAAATTGAAAATTACACATTTATAGTTTTAAACGCTGACTGAAGTCATCTCGATATATATCAATTTATACATCACCTACAACATAAACTCATATCCGGTTGGTTAAGGCAGATATATTTTGAGTTTAACGCATTCTTGGCTGATATGCGACAAAGCGATAAAGCACTGATACACGAGAACTCAATTCAAGTACTATCAAAGATTAAAGTTATCATAAAATTTCATCAGTTGGATTTGGAATGAATTGGTGCTTTGTCGTTGGTGAAATTAGATTCGCCTTATTATATTTTAATGTTAAATTGTATAACTTGCAAAATCATCTTCATCAAAATCGAAATTCGAATTTCAATACAGTGTAATATCTTTCAACAGTCTACGGTCTATCTGTAAGATTCTTTAAAACCAACATGATTGAAACTACATGGTATGATATGATTAAAGGATGCAAGGTTTTAAGTGCACACTATTACGCTCGCACAATTAATCGGTTATTGCATTGAAGAAATATTCATGCAGGTTACTGTGACATTCATTCCGTGCAGAAAGGTGAATAATCGTCATCTAAAGTATTTCCAAGCACATAAGCCATCCTGTACGAATTCCTCTTGTTTTCCATGTATTAGAAGCTTAATTAAAAGCGTTAGTATCATACATAATTTATAACACGCATATTCTTTAGCATTCAATATGACATCCCTGATACCTGGCCCGTTGGCTAAAACACTATGTTTAAATAGATGTTATTAACAAAGAAAAGACACATTATTTAACTGAAAACAGTAAGTGTTCTGGATTGCATCTTTCGATTTGATATTTTAATCGACAAAAGTAAAGGTTTTATTATCCGCATTTTTTCTGTAATCTTATATGATTCAAACTACAGAGTAATTATTAGTCTTAATGTTATGCTGACATTGAAGAGTGTTATTACTTTGTTAAGAAACCGAGGAGGTGTTGCTTTTGATTTGAAACAGGTATCAGGTGAATGATTTGATGTTCTCAGTAGACTTTTATCATTTTGAAATCTATATAACCTTAGACTATATACTTTTAGTTTTATGAAATGTAACAACATACTGAGTAGCATATTAGGAAAGTAACAATTAACGCTGCTTGTTTCATTCGAATCTGTAATCTCCTGACTTAAATTTAGAACATCCAATTTAAGCAAAACAACTTGAGTACCTTACAAACTGCTGGGTTGAAATCAAATCAGAAATAAAATAAGTATTAAACGCATAATTAAGCACATTATTTATTTTTGCATCATTTGTATGTGTTTGAAATGGAAATATACTTCGATGATATAGATATAACTCTTCCAAAAGAAATACATGTATAAACACATGTCTTTGATTGAAATTACCATCCAACCATAGAGAAATAGAAATATCTGTCGTTCATAAAACAATGTGTGTGTTTAGGTATTGCACAGCGGTCTACGAATATTATAAATGAAACGTATACATTGGAGGAATACATTATATTCTTTATCCTTTAGGTCTTATGTATTTCACCAAGTCCATATAAATGGTGAAATGATGTTCTTTATGCATGGTGATGTCTAACACAGCATAAAATCGCGAGCTAAATATTGATAAGCAAACCACTATTGGAACGACATACGTCCGTATCTATCGAATAAACCGCAAAACATTTAAATCTGCTTATAATATCTTAATTAGCACATTTTTTTTTCTTCACGTAAATTGACTTGCAGATAAATAAAAGGTCCTTAGGAGTGTTTACCCACTTGAAATATTTTAAAACGAGAAGGTTACTATTGGCGTGTTATGAAAGTACGCGCCTAAAAACAAATATGAGTGCTGACAGTTGTTAAACCAAAAGAAAGCGCATATTATTTATCGTTTATAAGGATTTAGGTGCTCCATGCGGTCTCGCTATAGTGGCACATTATTTAGTTTTCATAATAAGCCCAAAAAGTTTAGTCGTCGTGTTGCTAATAAAACGATGTTCTTGACGCAAAGTGTTGTTTTTGGTAAAAAAAAAACAAACAACAACAAACAAACTGTTGTTATAGTATGTATGTGTTGTGTTTTATTGTGTGGCTTAGTTCATGTGCTGATAACTGATCACCAATATTTAACAATTGTCTTACTTCCTTATTCCTATAAAGTGACTTTCTTCATACACCGCACAATATAATTTGTCTGAATTTTCACAGCGCCTACATTCTTCCATATATGTACACACACATTCGGCAAAGCATGCCCTAGTATAAATTGTACTGGTGAGTCTTTGGTGAAAATGGAATGTTTTATTGAAGTATTCGTTTTCAATTTTATATTGTTGTAAACAGATCCGTTAATGCATTACATATTTAAAGGAACATAATTATATTATTTGGGTTTCCATTCAACACTACCATAGTTCAAAGAAATCAAATTGTAACTCCTATTTTGAACTGATCCTTGACCTTTTTGTACTAAGATCGTCGATCTCTCCAAAATAAATATAGTATTTTTAAAAAGCAACGTCACGTCTAAAGCAACCTACGCTAATCAACACTGGTACTTTGAAAATACAATTATATGCACATTTAATTACAGCAACAGTGATAGAGTATTAAAATTAAATTGAACACGTGCAATTATCTCGGCTAATTGGCGATAGCGTTACTGTCATTTATGTTTAATGTTCGGTTTTCATTGCGCATACAATGTAATGGCATATTATTATACGTCTTCGTTGAAACAAATACTTTGAAACTATCTTACGATGTATTTAAACCTATGGACAATGTTAAAAATTCACAATTATTGTGATATTTTTTTAAATTTAATTATAATCTAAATGTTACCAACGAACAGATTAAGAAATAATTGCCTCCATCCTTTATACATTTTTTTGTAAAATACGATCACAATACTAGCGTAATAATAACACACATATCTCGAAAATCTCTTTTAACGCCTCGTTGCTTTTACTGTACCCATATTTCCAATTTGATTATATACGACCAATTCACGATAATTTATACGGAACCACCTGGTAACTTAAACTGTTAAACCACTTGTTAAAGAGAGACGTATTAAACGAGGCGACGGTCACAGTGGTGTTATGGGTATGAGAGAGTTTCTTAAGATTTCAACCAAGGACAACACGTACTGGTTAGAAAACAGGAGCAATAGGCTGTCGATGCAAACAATAAATTGGAACTGAAGACCACAGTAGGCGAGTGTATGCATATCGCTAACGACATTCCGACTCACGAAGGCTTATTGGTGTTGTTTTCTCATTACGAAGTAAATTGTTAAGTCGTATTAAAATCATTAAAGACCACACAGAGATATGCAGAATTGTCAAAAGCTTGAACCTGTATGTTTCATTCAATCGCGGGATCGAGTCAATATGTTTCATGTGATCCATGTTTGGAGTCAATATGGTGGCTCCATGCGTCCTTCTTGTTGCCTTTTCTCTGTATGTTATATTGGAGGTCGTTAGTCAGAAATTGCCGTGGTGATAACTTCAAATATCTAAAATTCTATACATTCCCATTTATAATCTTGTAATAAGGTCCGCTCCTCTAAATTAAATGCCACTATTATAACGTACGTTTATTTATTGACAGGCTGGGTATGATGATAATTGAAAGTTAAAGCAGGTGAATCCTTTGAACAATGTTGAGCACATCGATGCGTTTCGTACAGTTATCTTGAGTAATCTGTATAACAATCTCGCCGCGGAATACCGCGGTCATCGTTAAGAAGTTGTAACGACTTGGTATGCGGTAGGATACTTATCACCGAAAGATGTATTTTTTGCTGGATAAATTAGTTATTCAAGCTCAATACATAAGCCACTCCAGGTAGTAACATCTCCGCCATAATTGGCGTCAAGTTGAGGGGACATTGAAGGCCAACCATGCGGGATGCTCTTACTCTTGTAATGATGTTGGGAGAGGCTGTTTTATTGCTTAACCAAACAGATTCTTGATTTTGCGGATGTAAATTAATTTCAACAAAATATACTCGGGCAAATTAGTATTTGTTGTTCAACCACCTGTTCAATTTATGATTTTTTTCTGTTCTTAGTCATGCGATGCTTTAAAAATCGATATTTGCGATTACTCTTGTGTTTTTCAATATCTTATATTTTAAAATGTGTTTACACATACTCTTTTATTTTCGTTTAGATTAATCATCATCTAATGTTCATCTTAAAACATGTAAAATGTATTCCTGTAATTAAAGTCATTCTTCGCATCTACGCTTCTGTGTAAATACAGTATTTTGGTATCTTCATCAAACCTGAATTTACCTTTCTGTTACTGTATTAGGCCGTTCAAAAAGACTGGACTTCATCAGTAAAGGGTTACTTGTTAGCCATTTTTTAGAACATTAAATAGAAATTGCTTACCGATCGAGATCATGTGTAATTCTTTTAAACTAACGAACTTAATACATTAACCATACCTGATCATTAATATCATCTCATACCATAAGCACACGAAAAACATTTTCTGTGTATGTTCACATTTTAATTCATCCATTTGTACAAAGTACATAGAGAATAAATTCGTGCATCATTTCAAAATGTACCTTGGGTAATCAAGCGCAAACTTAAACTAGTCCATTGACCACTATGCGTCTGTAGCGATATCATGAGCTCGCTGATTTATTACAAGAACACGAACGTTTTAATTGCCAATGTTTGATCTCACAAAATCCCGGTATTCAGGGTATTTGAGCAATGTTTGTGTTAACACAACAAGATAATACTTATTAAATTGTTTGTCAACTTTACAACTGATGGAGTGCCGGCAAAAGTATATACCATCACCATCATTCGTCCGTTTTGCTAACAAATAACACAAAAGGTTGAAAAATGCTCACAAAAATAATTCAAAATGTGCCACTCATTTATTGTGTTGTGTCATGAACGCATATTTTATCGGAAAATGGTGAGTAACGTCTCTGTTAATTAGTCAAGCTTGTGTAGCTCCTCTTTGCTATATGAATGTACTTTACGAATATTTGTTCAATTTTACTTTCGTAAGACAAGAAAATCTGTATTGAGACCTTGGCACGTTAGAGGAGTTTCTGTGCTCATAGTTTTACTTTATCGGTGTTATGATAAAATAATATTACCCTGCCAGTTCCAAATCGATAAAGATCCAATACGAAAATAATTGACTGGGTATGCATTATTTTATAAGCTTCCACAAAAAAGCTATAATACCGCGCAGAACGTTGATGTAATTACATACCTATGAAATGTATAACGGCAAATCGAATTGAGCAATTCGATAATCAAAAACATATAAACGGTGGTTAGGGATAACAAGAAAATCATTTAATTGTGTATAAAATAGTTTCAGTAATAATACGTTTATTTATATCAAATAAATTCCATTATTAACATACTGGTACGAAAATAGCTTCAAATGTAGGCAAATATAATAAATAGGCACTCCATATGATTTATATATATTTTTATACGATCGCAGGTAAATATTGAAGGATCAGAAGCGTAATTAACGCATCAAACAAGATAGAATACATTCAATAAAGATTAACATAGCTTGGAATAAATCGGAATGCATGAAATTCCATCTTAATATGCGTGGTTAGAAGTTCGTAAGTGGATGCAAAGCAAAGATGTGTGTTTGTTTCATTTTGTGTTGTAACCATGCCGGCAAAATACGGCCGGTAGATTGGGATTTAGTATTATTGATTAATTAGGTAAATTGTAAACTTAAAGATGCAGTATATAATGTATTTACAGGTTTTTTATCATTAAATATGTCTTACATCTGGTTCTATCCAAACTTTTTTTATCCACAAGCATTACATTTAATTATTGAAGTCAACAGTAAGTAAAACAAATTCTTCTAGAGACATAGCTTTTAGTGTATGTCGGGTATGTCGCGTAACTCAAAACGAATATATATTTTGTTGCGTCTCAATTATTAGGGGGGATTTTATATAAGAGTTCTTGTAAACGTGTTGTGTAAGATTTGTGTCTATGTGTATTGGTATGTACTGCAAGCTTGTCTTTAAGTTTATGTTTATATATTTTGCAATGAAATTAACATATTGTCACCTTGCATATGTTATGTTGTATATCGCAGTAAACACTTGGATAATTTATTCATACCACAACCCTTCTTGTTATGTCTGATGTGCTTCATTTGTACATTGTCCTACTGATGCAGTCTGTTAAATACGTGATGAAATACTTTCCTAGACATTTAAATAAACATATTACGATTTAGTATTTCATGCACAAGTTTGATGAAAGAAAAGTATTTAATGTTGAGGCCATCATAGTCTTTTAGACCTTTTCCGTTAGAGAATATGTGTTTGCAATACAATCTCATATATAATTCACTTCCATATGACCACGTTATTTAATATATTATTTTAATTAATGAATATAAATAACAACAATCATTAATGAATATCATCAATAACAATTAACAGAGGCTTCAAATATGTCAAGGGCGCATTATTTTTACAAAAGAAATGAGTTTAGATTCATTTGAATATGATAAACGCACATTCGTTTTGCAAACTAAAAAAAAAACAAGGTATTTGATTTTGGTAAATTTAATTTACTGTTATTTATGAAAACAATATCATAATGCTTTATTTTTTGTCAGGTTCCTATGTTCACTGAGTATGCATAACATTAAATAGTCTTGTTCACAGTTTAGCAAAATGACAATTATAAAAAAAATGTCTTATATTAATATACAAAGATATGTATGCATTATATTTAAACAAGCACAATAACACTCCTTATTAAGAAACACGTTAAAACTATGTGTTCATCGATTAATAATTATCAATCGAAAAATTAACAAAAACATGTTCTTAATTTGAATAACTTCAAAGCATAGCACACGTATATCATACAGAATTTCTCCTCAAATACCCCTTTGTCTTATGTATATTAAAAGGTGACCAACAACTAAACAGAAAATCAACCACCCTTGGAAGATTTGAAACAAAAACACGACACAGTGTGCCTTCGCCAAGAGGCAGGCTGGCCATAAAGATATCCATCTACAAAATACAACCTCCTTCATCTGCTAATTGCGCTACAAACTAATCGAGCTTTATGCCGACTTCAAGCCTTCCTCAGGGCGGAATAATAAAAAAAATCCAGTGATTAAAGGGTTTATTGGTGATGGTTCATACAACTACTTATTTGCATTCCTTTATTAAATAAATTATTTTTTATTGACGGGCGTTGGTGTAATCCACCTTGATTGTTAAGAGTGTATCGTATGTTTAACATCGGTAGCTTTGAAAGGTTACGTTGACTACGAATGTGACTTATTATTTTTAAAGCATTCGTTTCAATTTATTTTGATTCGGTTCAGGTCGTGGTGACATTATGGTAGTATGGTGACATTGCAACATACTAACACTATGGGCATATTGTTATATTGCAATATTATCTTCTGATGATGAAATACTCAAACTCCGAACAGCTTAAATATTTAAATATTCATTTGTAATTGTTCTTATCGTACTTTGTGGTTTTACTAAATAATCTCATATCCGGTTAGTTAAGGCAGGAATATTTCAAGTTTAACGCTTTTTGGCTTATATGCGATAAAGAGATAAAGCACTGTTTACAAAAGAACTCAATTACTATCAAAGATAAAAGTTATTATAAAATGTCGTGAATTGGATTTGGGATGAATTTGGCTCTATATCGTTGGTGTTATTAGATTAGCCTTATGTGATGTTTAATTTGAAAACTTGCAAAGTCATCTGCATCAAAATCGAAGATCGAATTTCGTAATATTATTCCAAAACAATATAACATCTTTCAAAAGTCTACGGTCATTTGTAAAATTCTTCGAAACCGTTTGCATAATTTATCAGTTGATGCAATGAAAAAATGTTAATGCATGTCACCGTGACATTCCGTACAGAAAGGTGGATGATCGTCATCAAAAGTATTTTCATGATAATTAGCCACTCTGAACGAATTCTACTAGTTTTCCATGTGTAAGAAGTTTAATTTAAAAGCCTGATAATTACATATTTGTATAACACGCATATCATTAAGCATTCAATATGACATCTCTGATACCTGGCCCTTTAGCTAAAATACTATGTTTGAATAGTCGTTATTAACTAAGAATTGTCAAATTATTACACTGACAAAGTAGGTTAACTTGTTTTGGATTACATCTTTAGATTTGATAGTTTAATCAACAGAAGTAAAGGTTTTATGATCCGCATTTTTCTGTAATCTTATATGATTCAAACTACAGAGTATATATTCATCTTAATTTTAGGCTGACATTGAAGATTGTTTTTACTGTGTTAAGAAACCTAGCACGTCTTGCTTTTGATTTGGAACGGGTGTCAGGCCATTGCTTTCATTTTCACAGTAGACCTTTAACATTTTGAAATCTTTATAACATTAGGCTCAATAGTTTTAGTTTTATGAAATATAACAACTTACTGAGTAGCATATTAGGAAAGTAACAATTAACGCTGCATGTTTTATTCGAATCTGTTATCTCCTGACCTAAATTCAGAACATCCAAATAAAGAAAAAATTTAGTACCTTACATACTGCTGTGTTGATATAAAATCAAAAATAAAATAAAATATTAAACGCAATATGAAGCACATTATTTATTTTTGCATCATTTGTATGTGTTTGAAATCGAAATAAACTTCGATAAAATAGATAAATCATAAATTACCCTCCAGCAAGAGAGAAATATAAGTTTGTGTCGTTTATAAAAGAATGTGTGTGTGTTTAGGTATTGCACAGCGGTCTACGAATATTATAAATGAAACGTATCGATTGAAGGAATTAATTTATTATTCCTTATCCTTTAGGTCTTATGCATTTCACCACGTCCGTATAAATGGTGCAATGATGTACTTTATGCATGTTGATGTCTATAACACAGCAGTAAATCGCGAGCTTAATATTTATGCGCAAGCCACTTGGTACGATATAATCCCGTATAAGGGCTCTCGGATGAACCGCATAACATTTAAATCTGCTTATATTATTTCCTCAGGGAAACTGACTTGTATATAAATATATGGCCACTAGCAGTGTTTACCCACTTGAAAATGTTTTACAATGAGAATGTAACAGGTTATATAAGTACGTGCCTCAAAACAATTATGAATGCTGATAAGTTATTTAACCAAAAGGAAGTGCATATAATTTATCTTGTATAAGGAGTTGGGTAATCCGTTTGGTCTCTCTAATATTGCACATGATCCAGTTTTTATAATAGGCTCAAAGAGTTGATATAGCTAATAAAACGGTGTTCTTGACCCAAAGTGTTGTTTTCTTTAAAACGTAATACACTTCCTGATATACATGTAGTTCATGTGCTGATATCTGAACACCCATATTTAGCAATTGTCTTACTTCCTTATTCCTATAACATTACTTCCTTTATACAACGCACACTATAATTGGTCTCAATTTTGAGGAGTGTTAAAGTTTACTGATATAATCGGGCGTTCAGTTTTAAATCATGGACCGTTCAGTAATTAAATTATTTTAAATCGCATTGGTTCATACTTTTGCGTACTCCGGAATACAACTGAGGAAGCTACTGACACACTTCAAGAAGATGTGGGTCATTAAAAAGCAGCGTTCACATAGCTGTGTGGGGCTGTTTGTGGTTTGGTAGGGAGAAGGTACCCACCAAAGCACCTGCATAGTAATTCTTCCATATATGTACACAATCTATCGGCCAAGCATACCCTAGTATAAATTGTACGGGTGCTTCATTGTTGAAAATGGAATGTTTTTTATTGTAGTATTCGTTTTCAAAGTTGTATTGTTGTTAATAGATTCGTAAATGCATACATATTTAAATGAACATATATTGTTTTGGTTCTCTATTCAACATTAACATAGTGCAAAATAGAATGAAATTGTAACTCCTATTTTGCACGGATCATTGACCTTTTTGAACTAACATTGCTTATCTTTCGTAGCAAATAGTATCTTTAAAGAGGAATGTCACGTCTAAAACAACATGGTAATCAACACTGATAATTTAAAAATACACTTCTAAGCAAATCTTGCTACAGCAACAGTGATTAAGTATAAAGATTAAATGTTAATTAACTCGGCAAAGCGTTACTTGGCATTAGCGTTACTGGTAGCTGTGTTTTTTTTTCAGTTCGGTTTTCATAGTGCATACACTGTAATTGCATATTTTTATGCGTTTCTTCGTTAAAAAAAAAATATTATTAAACTTACTATGTATTTTCAACATTTTCTATCAAGTACACAATAATGATCACAAACGTTATAAGAGAAGGACCGCCTTTCAATTGTTTTGCATTTTTTATTTATACATTCGGGTAAGTTAAACATAGAAAATCCCCAAGTTAATGTGTATATTAATGTTTTCAAAATTATTGATTGTTTTTTTTTTTAATTTACAATGACATTTTGAACTAAATGGTGCGTAGAAACCTAATAAAATGTTATTGCATCGCTACGAAAGTTATAACCGCGTTTTACCCTTTAATAGTCATAAATAACTATTTAATCCATCCTTTATACATTTTTTTGTAAAATACGATGACAATTATAGCGTAATAATAACAAATGTATCCCGCCAATCTCTTTGAACGCCTCATGCTTTTACTGTACCCACATTTCTACAACGATTATATACGACCACTTCACAGTGAATTATACGCAACGTCACGGTAACTCAAACTGTTTAACCACTTGTGAAATAGAGACTTATTAAACGAGGCGAAGGCCACAGTGGTGTAGTGGGTATGGTATTCTCTGTTTCAGACAGAGAGGTCTTTAGATTTCCACCAAATACAACAAGTACTTGTTATACCTAGAAAACAGGAGCAATAGGCTTTCCGATGCAAACAATACATAAGAACTGAGCTACTCAGTAGACGAGTGTATGTATATCGCTATCGACATTCCGTTATGCGCAAATCTTCGACTTACAGAGGCTAATTGGCGTTGTTTCCTCATTATGAAGTAAATTGGTAAGCACTATTAATGATTAAAGAACACCCACAGATATGTCGAATTGTAAACAGGATAAAATTGTAGGTTTCATGTGGTTCATGGTTGGAGTCAATATGATGGCTCCTTGCGTCCTTCGTGTTGACTGTTCTCCGTATGTTATATTGGAGTGCGTAAGCCAGACTTTTAGAAAATGCCGTGGTGATGTTTTCACATATCTAAAAATGTATATATTCCAATGCATAATCTAATAATAAGGACCGCTCCAATACATCAGTTGAAACAATTATTCAGTCAGTTTATTCATTGACAGGCTGGGCATGATGACTATTGAAAGATGAAACACATCAGAACCCTTTGAACAATGTTGAGCACTGCGCGTCGTTTCTTAAAGTTATCTTTAACAATCTGTGTAACAATATTGCCGCAGAGTACCGGGATCATAGTTAAGAAGTTGCAACGATTCGGTATGCGGTGGGATCACCGAAATATTTATTTTTAACTGGATCAATGATTTATTCAAGCTCAATACATGAGCCAATGCAAGTACTTACATCTCTTCCATCATTTGCTTCACGTTGAGAGGGCATTCAAGACCAACCATGCAAGATGCTCTTACATTCGTATAATGCTATTGGGACAGATTCTAGATTTTGCGCAGTTTTTGTTACTGGATTTGGCGTTCAAAAAGATTGGACTACATCGGTTCAGGGTTACTTGTTAACAATTTTGGAAAGGGTATGGTTAAACGATGTTTTTTAAATATTACGCAGAAATTGAAAATAAATAAAATTATCAACACCTACCGATCTGCATGATTGTTACATATGCTCTTCCACATTAGTAGTGTACAAATATAGTATTTCTATTAGTTCTTAGTCAATACAGTCAAACATGATTTCCTTAAAGAGTAAATTGTTGAACATTTATTACGTAGATACGATATGGCTGTGAGCATGAGCTGAATTCAAGTTTTACAGATAGCGTGAATAATACACAAACAATGCAATAAAACCCGTGTTCAAATATTCAAAACTATCTAGTAGGTACCATTAATGCTCAAACTAACGAACCTTAAGCACTAACCATTCACGATTATGTTTATATCTTCATCATAATGTAAGCGCGCGGAAAACAGTGTATGTGTATGTTTACAGTTCCCATTTGTACACAGTACATATACAATATACACTTAATTTATGTTTCGTTTTAACGTGAAGCTTGCGTATTAAATCGAAACCCTGAACTTGTTCATTCACCACTTTTTCTTCTGTTACAATATCATAAGCTCGCTGATTTATGATAATGACAAAAGCGTCATTATTTGATCTCACAAAATTCCGGTATTCAGGGTATTTGAGCCATGTATGTTAACACAACAAGATAATACTGTGTCAATTCACAACTTGTGGGGGCCAGCAAAGTTTAGACCTATGATAAAGGGTTAATCTTTAAATTTGCACAAAGAAAACAAGGGCACGCTTCCATTCTGTAAAAGCAAGTACGTGCGGCCTCAGAAAGAATATGCAATCCGGGGGGTTATTGATTGCCATTCCAACGTTTTGCTAACGAGTTCTTGATTTTCGTCAACTTAAGTGGACAAGGTTATTTTGTTAATTTAGATCATAACATATATCACACAATGGAGAAAATTAATCAAAGCAATAATGCGTTATTGTTAAACTACACGTGTGCAGAAAAATGTTCTTTTAACGAATATGTTTTGGAATGAGAAGCTGGTCATACTTCAGTATTAACTCAAGGGCATTTGTTAAAAACTGTGACCGTTTCGTTCGACAACTGATAATGATACAAACTTGCGCTTTCTTTGGAAACTTGGTTGTTCAAGGTTGTTCAAATGAATTAACATGTCATGGTCTTAGTACGCTTAACATCAAACAGCATTGAGCCAGTTGTTTTGAAGGAGCATGCGCAAAAGAAACATAATTGAGCCGCGTCATGCGAAAATAGATCTTATGAAAAATGCGAATGCGCAGGCTGGTCTAGAGCACATGACACTGCAAGTATGGTGCATTTTTAGCAAAAGTAAACCAAAACAATGCAGTAAAATAAAGCGTCGTATCAGATTAACATATCGCCGCATGGGCTGTATCATATTTCAAAATGAATATCTATGAAAGCTATAGGCAATTGCACCGCACACTGCAGCTTTACGGGAATGTTGTCACATTTGCATCTATAACAACAAGTGGCAGGTATCAACCGACATATTTTGCATTCCTTTATTGTTTGAATTAATACTATATCACTATGTTAACGTGTATGCCTTTAATAAGCATAAAACCAGCATTCATCCTATTAGATAACTAATAACACAAAAGGTTGATTAATGCTCACACAAAATAATTCATTTACTGTGTTTTTTCATGGATGCATATTTTTTTTGGAAAATTTCAGCAACGTCGATAATTGTGATTTAAGTCTCTGTTAATAAGTCATGGGCTCATTGCTATACTAATGTATATTTTATTACGACTTACGTTCGTAAATCTAGAAAATCTTATGGCGACCTTTGTACGTAAGAGGAGTTTCTGTGCTCATAGTTTTACTGTATCGGTATTATGAAAAACTTATATCAGCCTGCCAGCACCAAATCGATACAGATCCAATACGAAAATAATTGCCTGTGTATGCACCTTGTAAGCTTCCACAAATAAGACAAAAATACCGAGCAAATAAGACAATAATACCGAGTATATAAGACAATAATACCGAGCAAATAAGACAATAATACCGAGCAAATAAGACAATAATACCGAGCAAATAAGACAATAATACCGAGCAAATAAGACAATAATACCGAGAAAATAAGACAATGATACCGAGCAAATAAGACAATAATACCGAGAAAACTTTTGATGTAATTACATTCATATAAAATATTTAACGGCGAATAGAATCCATTAATTCGATACTTTAACATATAAACACGGTGCATAGGGATAACAAAATAATCATTTAAATGTTGAAGTGTATCAAATAGTCTCGGTAATTATAAGTTTATTTTTATCCAATAAATTCCATTATAAAATATTGGTACGAAAACAGTCATAAATAAGGATAAATATAGCAACAGGAACTTGATATGTTTTTATATAACTTTTATACGATCGCAGGTAAATACTAAAGGATCAGAAGCGTAATTAACACATCAAACCAGATAGAAATCATTCAATTAAGATTAACATAGCTGAATGCATGAAATTCCATCTTAATATGTCCGGTAAGTAGTTCATAAGTGGACGCAAAGCAAAGATATGTATTTGTTTCATGTTGCGTTTTTATCCAGAGGGAAAAAAAAGGCAGGTAGATAAAGATTTAGAATTATTGATTGATTGGGTAATTGATTAACGTGAAAATGTCATTTACAATGAATGTACACATCGGTTTTAACATTAAACCTGTCTTACATCTGGCTCTTTCAAAACTTTTTTTATCAACAAGGATATTATTTAATTATTGAAGATAACAGTAAGTAAAACAAATTGTTCTACAGACGTTGCATAAACGATATGTCGGGTTTGTCGCGACACGCTTACAGATGCCATTTTCAGATGCCATTTTCTATATCGCGGTAAACATTAGAATAATTTACCACAGCTCTTCTTGTTATGTTTGATCTGCTTCATTTGTCCATCGTCCTACAAATATATTCTGTTAAAATACGTGATGGAATACTTTCCTTGACAGTTAAACAAACATATTACGATTTAGTATTCCATGCACGAGTTTGATAAACGACAAGAATTACCGCTAGAGGCAATCGTTGCCTTTTAGACATTTACCGCTAGAGAATATGTTTTCGCGATACAATCTCATATATAGGTTACTTCCATATTGCCACGTTATTTAAGGTATTAATGAATAAATGGATATTAATAACAACAAATCAATCAAAACAATTATCAGAGGCTTCGCGTCTGTTTTTCAATTATGAAAGCATAATATATCTTAAGTACAAATTGTGGCATATCTTTTACTACGATTAAAGTCTCGCATATCATATGTACCAAAAAAATAATCGTAGGGCGCTTTTTTTGGCCAAAGAGGTAAGTTTAAATTAATTGTAATATGATAAACGCACATTCGTTTTGTAAACGAAATACACATACATTTATTTGGTTTTGGTACATATGCTTCACCGTCATCATTTATGAAAACAATAAAATAATGCCTAAATTTGTGTCAGCTTTATATGTTCACTGAGTGTGCATACCATTAAAAAGTATTGTTCAAAGTTATGCAAAATGACAATTACCAAAATTGTCATAGATTCATAAAGGAATATATGCATTATATTCAAACAAGCACAATAAAGCTCCTTACTAAGAAAACCTTGAACATATATGTTTGTTGATCGAAAATCATCAATCGAAATCGTAAATCGTGTATAACACATTTATATCAAACAGCATTTTCCTTATACCCCCTCAGCCTTAGATCTATTAAAAGGTGACCATAAATTAAACATAAAATCAACCGCCCTTGGAAGACTTAAAAATAAAAACAAGTCATAGTATGCCTTCGCCAAGAGACAGGAAAGCAAAAAAGATATCCATCTACAAAATACAATCCCTTGTATCTGCTTTTTTCGCTACAAACTAATCGATCTTTATACCGACAATCCTTCACAAGGGCGGGATTTAAATTCCTGTGATTAAAGGGTATAACACCTTACTAAGAAAAACGTTTAAAATATATGTTCGCTGATTGATAATCATCAATCGAATTCGTAAAAAGTGTTCTTTATTTGAAAAACTTTCAAGCATTACACATTTATTTCATACATAATTTCTCGTTTAACCCCCCTCAGCCTTGGGTCTATTAAAAGGTGACCGAAAACTAAACATAAAATCAACCACACTTGGAAGGCTTGAAACATAAAAAAACAATGCATAGTGTGCCTTCGCCAAGAGACAGAGTAGCAATAAATATATCCATCTTCAAAATACAACCATTCATCTACAAATTTATCGATCTTTATGCCGACTAAGGTCGGGATAAAATTCATGTGATTAAAGGGTTTATTGGTGATGGTTCATACAACTACGTATTTGCATTCCTTTATTAGATAAATTATTTGTTATTGACGGGAGTGGGTGTAATTCACTTTTATTGTAACGAGTTGCTCCTGTGTATCACGTGCCTTTGATAGTTTACTGTGACATTCCGTGCAGAAAGGCGAATGATCATCAAAAGTATCTCCATGCAAATAAGCCACCCTATACGAATTCTACTTGTTTTCCATAAATAAGAAGCTTAATAAAAATATCGTTAGTATCAAATATATTTATAACATGTATATCCTTTAGCATTCAATATGACATCTCTGATGCCAGGCCCGTTAGCTAAAATACTATGTTTAAATATATGTTATTAACTAAGAAATATCCCATTACTTAACTGAAAAAGAGTACTTGTTTGGGATTGAGTCATTGGATTTGAAAGTTTAATCGACAGAAGTAAAGGTTTTATGATCCGCATTTTTCTGTAATCTTATATAATTCAAACTACAGAGTTATTAATTATCTTAATTTTACTCTTACATTGAAGATTGTCATCACCTTGTTCAGAAAAATAACACGTACTTCTTTTTATTTGAAACGTATGTCAGGCAGTTTCTTTGATGTTCTCAGTAGACTTTTAACATTTTGAAATCTTTATAACCTTGGACTTTATAGTTTTAGTTTTATAAAATGCACCAACATACTGATAAGCATATTATGAAATTAACAATTAACGCAGCATTTTTGTATTCGAATTAGTATGCTCCTGACCTAAATTTAGAACATCAAATTTAAGCAAAACGTGAGTACCTTACATGCTTCGGTGTTGATATCAAATCAAAAATAAAATAAGTATTAAACGCATAATAAAGATCATTATTTTTGTTTTGCATCATTTTTCTGTGTTTGAAATCGGAAAAAAAACTTCGATGAAAAAAAACTTCGATGAAATAGCTAAACCTTTTCCGAAAGTAATATATGTATTAACACATGTCTTTGATTTAAATTATTCTCCAGCCAGATAGTAATAGAAATATTTGTCGTTCATAAAAGAATGTGTGTATTTAGGTATTGCACAGCGGTGTACGAATATTATACATGAAGCGTATATATTGAAGTAATACATTTATTAATAATTATCCTTTAGGTCTAATGTATTTCACCAAATCCGTATAAAAGGTACAATGATGTGCTTTATCATTTATGCATGGTGATGTCGCGAGCTAAATATTGATATGCAAACCACTAATAGTACGACATAATCTCGCATCTGAGATCTCTGATAAAGTGCATAACATTTTAATCTGTTTATAAAATCTTAATCAGCACAAGTGTGTACTATGTCTTCAAGGACATTTATTTGTAGATAAATATATGGTCCCCAGGAGTGTTTACTCACTTGAAAACGTTTGAAAACGACAAAGTTTCTTTTGGCAGGATATGAAAGCACGTGCCTGAAAACAATTATGAGTGCTGACAAGTTGTTTAACCATAAGGAAGCGCATAGTATTTATCTTTTATAAGGGTTTTGACCCCTCATGCTTTCACACGGCACACGATTCAGTTTTCACAACAAGCTCAAATAGTTAAGTCGTCACTTGTAGCTGTTGCTAAAAAAACGGTATTCTGGACTTAAAATTTGTATATATACATCTGTGTTGTGTAAAATTGCATGACTTAATTCATGTGCTGATAACTGATCAAAAATATTTAGCAATTACCTTACTTCCTTATTTCTATAACGTGACTTCTTGTATACTACGCACAATATAATACGTCTAAATTGTTTGAGTGTTACAATTTAATGCTATAATCTGGCGTTCAGTTTTAAAACATGCAACGTTAAGGAACTAAATTATTTTAAATCATATTGTCCCATACTTTGCGTACTGGATCCATCATAATACGACTGAAAAAGCTGGTGGCACTAATCCAAAATATGTACTGGGGCTTAAAGGCAGCGCTCACAAAGCTGTGTGGGGCTGTTTGTAGTTGGGTAGGAGAAGATACTGTCATAGCGAATACGATTTAATTGCATACTATTATACGTTTCTACGTTGAAACTTACTATGTATTTAAACAATCGTCTTTCAAGTATACGATGTTAATCACAAACGTTACATGAGTCGGACCGGATTTTAATTGTGTTACATTTTGTAGATATACATTCGGGTAAGTTTAAATTTTCAAAAATGACCAATTTTATGTGTATATTAATGTTTTCATTTTTCNAATTTTTTTTTTTTTTTTTTTTTTTTTTTGCAATGTAATTTTTAACTAAATGGTACGAAGGAACATAATACAATGTAATCGCATCGCCACGAACGTTGCATCCATATTTTACCCTTTAATTGTCATAAATAACTATTTAAACCATCCTTTAAACATTTTTTTAATACGATGTCAATTATAGCTAGTAATAACAAATGTATTTCTTTGAACGCCTCGTTTCTTTTACTGTACCCATATTTCTACAACGATTATATACGACCACTTCACAGTGATTTATACGCAACGTCCTGGTAAGTCAAACTTTTAAACCACTTGTAGAATAGAGACGTATTAAACGAGGCGAAGGCTACAGTGGAGTACTGGGTATTGTCTTCTTTGTCTCAGAGTTTCTTGAGATGTGCACCAAAGACAACAAGTCCTGGTTATACCTAGAAAACAGGAGCTGCAAACAATAGATAGGAACTGAACTACTGAGTGGGCGAATTTATTATGTCGCTAGCGACATTCCGTACAGACTCACAGAGGCTTATTGGTGTTGTTTTCTCATTATGAAGAAACTTGTTAAGACCCATTAAAATCATTAAAGAACACACACAGACATGCAGAATTTAAAAAAAGCTTGAAATATATATGTTTCATTCGATCGCGGGGTCGCGGCAATATGGTGGCTCCTTGCGTCCTTCAGTTGACTGATGTCCGTATTTTATTTTGGAGTTCGTAGGTCAATAGTTTAAAATATCTAAAACTATATATTTTGCCATTTATGCTCTTATAATAAGGAACGCTCCTCGACATTAGTTGTAGTTAATAAGTATTATAAAGTCGGTCCATTTATTGACAGACTGGGCATGATGATAGTTGAACGTTGAAATACGAGAACCCTTTGAACAAACGTTTATTAAAGTTATATTTAACAATCTTTGCAGCAATATTACCGCAGAATACCGAGATCATACTTAAGATGGTGTAACGACTCGGTATGCGGTGGGATACGAAATATTTATGTTTGACTGGATCAATTACTTATTCAAGCTAAACACATAAGCCAGTGAAAGTAGTAACATCTCCACCAGATTTGGCGTCACGTTGTGAGGACATACAAGGCCAACGATGCGAGATGCTCTTACATTCGTAAAATGCTATTGGGAGAGGCTGTTTTATTGCTTAAAAACATATTCTCGATTTTGCGGCAGTAAATTAATTTCCATGAAACAGACTAATACAAATAAGTAATTGTTGTTCAAATACCTGTCAAATGTATGACACATTCATGCGATGCTATCAATATCGATATCGGCGATTACGTTTTAGTTCTCCTATATTTATTATATATTAAAATTTGTTTACGTGTACTCAATAGTTTCCTTTAGATGAATCATTATCTACTGTTCATCTCAAAACATTTTAAATGTTTTCCCGTAACAAATAACATTTTTCGTATCTACACTTCTGTGAACAAATACAGTATTTTTGGAAAGGTATGGTTAAACGATGTTTATTTTTAAATATTACGCAGAAAATAAGAACAAATAAAACTATCAACACTTGCTGATGTGCATGATTGTTACATATGCTCCATGATAGAAGTGTACAGATATAGTAGGTGTATTCTCAGTAAGTAAAGTCATTAAACATTACAATGTTCCACTTGTATTGCGTAGATACGATATGGCTGTGAGCATGAGATGAAATCAAGTTATACCAGTATCGTGAATAATACACGAACAAAACAATACAACCAGTGTTCAAATATTCAAACATTATATACGAGGGACCATTAATCCTCACCGATCTAGATGAATTGTATTATTCTTTAACTTTCTAACTCAATGCATAAACCATACCCAAGTATATATAATTCGTTATACATAGATATATCATCATGAATGAAGCGCGCGGAAAACATTGTTTGTGTTCACATTTCAATTGCCCAATTTGTACGAAGTACATAGACAATAAATTTGTGTTTCGTTTCAACGTGCACCCTGAGTAATCAATCGCAACATTGAACTGGTTCATTGTTAATTAATGTTTCTGCAGCAATATCATGAACAGACAAGACCATGAGCTCGTTGATTTATGATAAGGACAAAAACGTGTTTATTGTCATTTTTTTATATCTAAAATTCGCGTAAGTCAGTGTATTGGAGAAATGTATGTTTACACGACATGATAATACTTTTTTAATTTTGTGTCAACTTAACACTTGTTGGGTTGCCAGCAGAGGTCAATCGTATGATTAAGGGTTAATCTTTAAATGTGCACAAAGAAAACAAGGGCACGCTTCCATGCTGTTCAAACAAGTACCGTGCGCTCTGTAAAAGAATATGCAACCCGGGGGGTTATTGACTGTCATTCCAACGTTTTGCTAACGTTTCGTTGATATTTGTCAAATAACGAGGACAGGGTTATTTTGTCAATTTAGATCATAACATATATCACACAATGGAGAAAACTTATTAACAAAATAATGCGTTATGGATTAACTACACTTGTGCATTTAAATGTTCTGTTAATGAATCTATTTTAGAATGAGAAGCTGATCTTAATTCAATATTCACTCACATTTCCTGGTGATAAAACACTAAACATTAAACAGCATTGAGCAAGGTGTTTTGAAAGAGCATGAACAAAAGAAACATAATTGAGCCGCGCCATGCGATTAAAGGTCGTATGCCATATGCAAATTCGAATGCTTATCTAAAGCTAGGCTGATCGCGACTGTCATAAAACCTATTTTCGCATTATGCGCCTAATATATTATCGTATGGCACGAACATCTGTATGGCGACGTTGGAGGAGTTTGTGTGCTCAAAGTTTCACTTTTTTAGTATTTATAAAAACTAGGGATGGCAAACCTTAGCAAATCCGTAACCGGTTAACCTGTTTCGATATTCGAGCGGTTAACCGGTTAACCGACTGTCTTTGTACCACATAAATAAAAACAAAAACACCCGAAAAAACGTATACGTTNGGGCGTTTAAGTTTGCAACAGTTGTTAAAACAACAGTGATCGGGTGTAATCACAGTGTCCAGCTTATTTGATGTTATCAAGCAATGGTAGTCTAATCTTTTTCGGAGCACTTACATAGCAGTCCAGTGATGTCTGCTTTACTGGAGATGGCTCACATCGAAATTCAGCGGGGTGTTTAAATCTCATGTGATTACGGAGATTGGATGTACTCCCATGCAACGACAGTGTCGTTGGCATAGTATGCATGTAGCTGATTTCTTGTTTGCAGCCCGTTTGAAAAATTTCCAGGCATCTGATGATAGAGGCATGATTATAGATTATCCCATAACTTTTTAAATACGTGATATCTGAACAAGTTGGACCGACTTTATACTGGATATTCACGTTGATGTAATATTTATAAAATAAAAGGACATGTGGCAGTCAAATGTGCTAATTGACAAGCCTAATTGTTTGGTTAAATTTAAAATAAAAAAATGTGAATAATTGAAACACAATAGAATGGTTAGTGCGAAACAAACACACTGCAGAGAAGGTGCTAATTGCTCGTGTGCCTGCTCATTAATCCGCTGCGACCCGATGGTTTACAACTCTAATCGTTTTTGATCCACAGGGGGGCATCACGGGCTGGTAATTGCCGATAATTTGCGATAAGATAAGCGGATTAGCCAATAAAGTGAAATGAAGTAAAACAAAACTAACGATCTGAGCATTTATTGCGTTCAACCAAAAATTGTGTTTTCTGCAAGAGTAACCGAATATTAATTTTGTAACCGGTTAACCTCCTTAAGAAACGGATAACCGGTTAACCGAATAACCGTTGACATCCCTAATAAAAACTTATATCACTCTGCAAGAAACAAATCGATAAAGAGCCAATACGTAAATAATTACCCGGGTATGAACCTTATAAGCTTCCACAAATAATACACATATCACGCGCAGAATGTTGATGTAATTACATACATATGAAATGTATAACGGCCAATAGAATCGAGCAATTCGATAATTGAGCATATAAAAACGGTACATAGAGATAACAAGGAAATCATTTTTATGAAGTGTATGAAATAGTTTCGGTTATTGTAAGTTTATTTATATCAAATAAATTCCATTATAAACATACTGGTACGAAAATAGTTGCAAATGTTGGCAAATATAGAAACAGGCACTTCATATGTTTATATATATATATCTTTTCATACGAACGTACGTAAATATTGAAGGATCATAAGCGTAATTAATACATCAAAAAAGATAGCATACATTAAATAAAAATTAACATAGCTTGAAATAAATCGGAATGCATGAAATTCCAACTGAATATGCGCGGTAAGAAGTTCATAAGGGGATGCAAAGCTTAGATATTGATTATGTTTGTTTCATGTTGCGTTGTAACTAACCGGCAAAATACGGCAGGTAGATGGAGATTTAGTGTTATGGATTTATTTGATAAATGATACACTTTAAGAAATATATGAGCCTCGCTCTGTGAAAAGGGGGTTCAATCCATGTCCGTAAAATGTTGTCCCAGAAAAGACTGTGCAGTCCGCACAGGGTAATCAGGGACGAAACTTTCCGCCTCAACTGGAAAAGACTTGGTTGAAACGAAACATATTTTAAAAGCGGAAAGTGTCGTCTCTGATTAGCCTGTGCGGAATGCACAGGCTAATCTGGGTCTACACTTTACACAAAGGCAGTAAACCCCCTTTTTTACAGAGCGAGGCTCAAATGTAATGAATGAACACATTAGTTTTATAATTAGACATGTTTTATATTTGGTTTTATCAGATAAAAAAGAATGTAATTATCCAAAATGATAATTTTTAATTATCGCCAACAGTAAGTGAAACACATAGTACTAGAGACGGTGTATTTTCATTTATTTCCCGGAGCCTGAAACGAATATTCACTTTGTTGCGCCTAAGCATATTTATTATGGGGTATATACTAGTATAACACTTGTAAACACGTTGTGTAAGATGAATGTCTATGTGTATTGGTATGTACTCCAAGCATGTATTTAAGTGTATGTTTATATCTTATGGAATGTAATTGAACACATGTTATCTTACAGATGTCATGTTGTATATCGCAGTAAACCTTGGAATAATTTATTAATACCACAATCCTTTTTGTTATGTTTGAAATGCTTCATTTGAGCATTCTCTTACTAATGCAGTCTTTAAGAATAAGCCATCCAATAATGCCATTGACTGTAAATGAAACATACTACAATTTAGTAGATCGTGCACGTGTTTGATGAAAAACCGGTTATATTTGTATTTTAACCTAAGGTAAGCCATGCTATCATCTTATCAATAGCATTTCAATTCACGTGTGTGTTTTGTACTCGTATATTCGTAAACGAAACATAATAGTTTTTAAATTAAATCATATCAAGTTAGATTTACAATTTTAATTTAACTACATTTTACAAAAAAAACTATGGTTTGATGTTCAAATATGATGCTGTATTAAAATCGTTTAAAATACAATACTCTTTATATTCATGCTACGTAAACATCTTTACTCAAGGAACACAATCTAGTGGTCGAGTAACAACTTTACTACAAATTTAGTATTCGTCTCATAGATACTAAATATTCTATTGCGACACACATACACCAACACGCACAAACGTAAATGCACGTTAGACGATGCGGACACGTTTATTCGAGTGTGTTGAGTGTACAAAAACGTTGTCTTATTGTGTTATTATATATAAGAAACAGATCTGCTCAATGTTAGGAGTTTTCAGATTGTGTGTACGTTTCTTTGAGAGTTCATCTTTACTTGTGAAAGATTTCCCTAATAAATGTAGGTGTAACATATGTTTTCGATATGAATTATATCGAACATGTGTATTATGCATACACACCCTAGCGACGTAATGGGGCATTTGCCATCCTATATAACTATTTCTTTTTGAGACAACAATCATCATTACAATTATCACGAAGGTGTACTATATGATGCTCAATTCTGAGTTTGCTAACAAGAAGGGATTTAGCTGATACTTGTACTTATTTTAATGCATTTTGCCTAAAAAAGTTCTAATTATTATTGCTCCAGTGTTTCTTAACGATTGGGTAATTGATTAGTAATTAAATCGAAACATTAATATATATTATTGCGTTTTAATTTGAATGGCAATGCTATGCGGTAAATATTATAATGATTAATAGTGTATAATGTATTACTCAAACTTGACTTCTCGCTCTCTTGAAGATTCGTCTTTGTTGTTGTTTTATGTTGTCGTTATAACATTGTTAAACAGATTCTAAATGCTGAAATCCAATTGTCCTTGACCTTTTCATGTATTGATACTTTATTTAATAACATGAATAATACTGATCAAATGTAATGCCTTTATATATGTTACTATGTTTTTAACATGTATACTCACATCGTCGGATACCCACGACTAATTCATTCCGTTACTCTCCAGCATTAGCCGTGGGACAATATGAGCGAAACACGCCGTTTTGACCTTAACTGTAACCTTTCAGTAGACCAATGAAATCGCAGTTTACAAAAAGAAAACTCTTCGCTTTCGAGGTGCAATGCTTCGCCTGGATAATGGCGGTCGCCCATCGTCGGATACCCACGACTAATTTATTCCGTTACTCTCCAGCATTGGATGGAGAGTAGCGGAATGGGTCGAGCGTGGGTATCAGACGATGATATACTCATGGACGGACTGTTTGTCTATTGTTTATTGAATATAACAAACCATAATATTAACATTTTTTATTTTTTTATAAATTGATAAATTTTGGAAAAAGTTTGAGGTATTGGATCCGTTCAACCGGTTTAAACCCCACATGCTTTGCATGCGTCGTTCCGAAGCCGTGACCCCAGCTTTAGTCATGATCTTATGTCAAATGTCGTATTGTATGCAGTGTTTTGTATTGTATTGGCAATAGGTCATTTGCCCCAAAGATGCTTAATCTGTACAATAATAGCCTTGTTTTGAAAATAAGCGCATACTTATCAAAATAAATACATTACAATTACTACTTATAAGAGATTTGAAGTCAGCTTAAAACTTATGAGTGTTGTTATGCCTTTTAATCTGGCCTGTCAAACAGTCTGTTTGTTGACATTTAATTGGTAACCCGTTTACTGTCGATGAAAGCCGGGGTCTACGGACATATAATAATGTTCATTTGCAATGTGTAAAGTACGTCCCGCGCAGTTGAACGTATATTACATATTATATTATTATTGTATTTGTCATGTGACAGACTTATAACCCTGTGGTAAACAGAATACATTAGAACATTAGAACAATTAATTTCAAATTCCTAGCTCTTTCGTGGTTGACATTATTTATAGTATGTTTGTTTAGTTTGTACCGTTAAATATTTAAACTTTACACGAACGTTATGCAATAAAGATATATATATATATTGTCGTATTTAAATTTAATTACATTGATCAAGATAAAAAATGAAACATCATCCATAATACTCTTACAATAATTTTAACAGCCGCTTACAATTTATTGTTCAGTTTTAAAAACATAATAAATATTGTGATAAATCGCTTAACATGATTGAAGTCAAACACATCATCTCCATCAACGATTTATTGAAGGGCGTCAGGTCTTCTTGCGGTCAAAAAGTTAATTTCAGACACATTTTTTATATGAAAAACGCACATTCATTATTCGGCTTACCATAATGAAATTAACATCATTTCATTTGGATTTGGTAATTATTCCTCGCGTTCATTAAATTTAGCAATAAACATCAACAGCATAATATTCCAAGTCTAGGCCTTATAATCACCACTTATGCAACACATTGAATATGGCTTAGTTATCACTTCATTGAACATTGTTTCGGCAACGCGACGCTTTCAAACATATGACGTGACGCTATTGACGTAACTGTACACACACTCGGATTTTCCAACTGCAAAAAAGGTCGCCGTGGCTTAGTGGATATGGTGTCCGCCTTGCAACTGTGAGGTGACGGGTTCGATCCCCACTGTGGTAGCGTTCTTTATATCTCTACCAAAGACATCAAGTACTTGTTCTGCACAGGAAACGGACTCGAGAACGCTTCAATAAGCCTTATGCTTTCGATGCAATCGAGCTTAAATAAATATGTTTAAACTAAACTTACTGCCATTTACCCAGTGTCTTCGTGCTGGACTGTCATTTATATGAATAGCCTTCATATCATATTTCATACATAATTTTTGTTTAAATTAAACTCATCATCTGGCCGCGTATAAGATGAACAACAGTGAAACCTACAATAAAATATCCGCCCTTTGAAGAATCGAAACATACAACACATTGCACAATGTTCCTTTGTACATAAACATGCTTTAATACCATGAAGACATCAATCTAAAAAAAAAATAATCTGCTAATTGTATTGGTAGCTGATCGTTCTATAGACCCACTTAATCCTTTACAGCAACGGGATTTAAATTCTTGTCATCAAAGGGTATACTGGCGATGGTTTATACAAGTACTTGAAGGCATTCCTGTTTTCAAAACATATTTAATTGACGGGTGTGGGTGTTCTATTGTTACGATTTTTATTGTAGTTTTACCCTCTCTGTCCTTGATCGGCCACGACTGACTACATTCGTGAATTATCATTTATTCATGCATTCATTTTATTGAATTATTCAAGGCACCTATATATGATGACATCTCAACATGAAAATGGGCATATACATTGTTTCACTGACATTTGCTTTCAAGTCCTTTAGTAAACGAATTAATCAAACTTCGAACAATTATTATTTGATTGATTGCGATAATTTGTGGTTTGATAAGACAGGTAATCAATCAGATGGCCTGTTATTCTTTTAGAATGTTACATGCCATCACATTTGCCAATGGTTTTCAGAGATGCACGTAACCTCAAAGACCACGTGTTCTAATATATACTTTGAAGAACTGACTTATCATTTTAATGTTCACACAATACAAAGGTGTCTTTTTTGCGGGATAAAATTTAGATAAAAACACGAGCCTTATATCGACAAGGTTTTACTACTGCCAATCCATCCATATTGATACAGACCAAAGGAGAGTATAAACCCTTTGCTTGGGGCCACATTACTTGATCTAGTAGTCAATATCCTATGAAAATGAAGACTTGGAAGTTTTATGAGCTTAATGAAGTAATTCAGACGTTACATACCAAACATCGCCAACATCAAAACCGACCACGTAAATAAACCAAAATCCGGTTAATTGAGAATGTATACGCATTCCTCGCTCAGATTCGACAAAGCGATCAAACATGGTTATTAAAAAAAACTTAGTTGAAGTACTACATAAGATTAAAGTTATTTTAAAATTACGTTGGTTATATGTGAGATCAATCGACCCTTTGTCGACGGTGCTTTTAGATTAGCCTTACGAGATTTCAATGTTTAATTATATAACTTGCAAAGTCATTTTTATCAAAATCGAAATGCGAATTGCGTTACATAGTAAATGCGCATTGTAACATCGTTCAACTGCCTACGGTCGACCTTGGAGATTCGTTCAAACACAAATACTGTAAATAGCAACATTTTTGTTTATTTCAAGGAAGGCTATAATATGGTTACATGGTGCAAGGTTAAACGTGCACATGATTACTTTGGCATAATTAATCACAGTATGAATTTAAATTTATATAACTTGCAAAGTCATCTTTATCAAAATTGAAATGCGAATTTCGTCACATAGTTATAGCGCACTGTAACATCTTTCAACTGCCTACGGTCGACCTTGGAGATTCTATCAACCACACGTACTGTAAATAGCAACATTTTTGTTTATTTCAAGGAAGGGTATAATATGGTTACAAGGTGCAAGGTTTAACGTGCACATGATTATGTAAGCTTAATTAATCAGTGGATGAATTTAAAGAATTTCATTTAACTGTAGCAATCCGTGCATAATGGCTAATGATCGTCATCAAAAGTGCATCTGCATATAAATTAGCTACCCCACGCGAATAAGTTATGTTTTCCATGTATAAGAAGCTTAATGAAAAAGCGTAAGTTCAATTAAGTATTGTAAGTTATTTACCATTGAATGAAAACCTACTAATCAGCAAACAAGTTGTTCGTTAAACTGTTTCTGTTTAAATTAGGATGTTAATTTGCATCATTGAGATGCAGGATTTAGAAAGTATGCGAACTACTTTACACTATGCTGCAATCAAGTTTGAGACTACTTTCCGCGGTCTAAGGAGTTGTTTTAAAGTTCGTGCGCTTTCAGTGTCAACATTTTGGTATTTTAATCTTAAAACAAAGATATGAACAAGAATTTGGCATGCTATTTGAAATTAATTAGCAATCTTTATATGATACCATTTTTCAAGTAATGTTTTCTTCAATCATATATGTGACAACAAACTTACGTCGATACCGACACATTTTCTCGTATCTCTTGCATAACCAGAATTGTGTCTATGTTTCGAAATAATACATTCGCACACACTAATTGGGATTTCCCAACAGTGCAAATGTCTTTTGTACATGACAGAATTTTCTGCCGTACACCAGACGATAACTTTCAATTTAATAAATCTTTTTTTTTTCTCTTTTAAGTTTATTTTTATGCATCAACGTTGTTTTGGAAACATGTAATAAGATCTAAATAAGATCTATACTCGCTGTAAGACTAAGTTTATCCTGTGTCAATCTGACGATCGGCAAGGTTCATTACCCAGCAAAGGTTCTGGTGTTACGAACACGTAAAATTTACCAATGTGTCTAGCATGTTCATCAAATAATCTGATTAGTCTATAAGTTTATTTAGAGTTGAAACTACTGGAAGACCGATAAGGTCATACATTCCAGTGACCACGTTGTGGTCAGATTATATTGACCGCAAATATGCTTATTGAAAACGGTTTAAGCAAGCACTGCATTACATTTGCAATGCAAATTCTGCATTGGTCGTTCCAAGGCCGTGACCCCAGCTTTAGTCATGATCTTATGTCAAATGTCGTATTGTATGCAGTGTTTTGTATTGAAAAGGCAATTGGTCATTTGTCCGAAAGATGCTGAATATGTACATAAAAAACATTGTTTTAAAAATAAGCGCATACTTATCGAAATATTTACATTATAATTACTACTTATAAGAGATTTGAAGTCAGCTTAAAACGTGTGAGTGTTTTAATGCCTTTTATTTTAATCCGGCCTGTCAAACAGTCTGTTTGTTGACATTAAGTTGGTTACCCGTTTACTGTCGATGAAGGCCGGAGTCTACGGACATATAATAATGTTCATTTGCCATGTGTAAAGTACATGCAGCTCAGTTGAACGTATAATATAAATTATATTATTATTTTATTTGTCATGTGACAGACTTATAACCCTGTGGTAGACAGAGTGCATTAGAACATTAGATCAATTAATTTTGAATTCCTAGCTCTTTCGTTTTTGTCATTATTTATAATATATTTTTTTTTTATTTTCCAACTTTATGAAATATGTATTACATTTAAACTTTATACCAACGTTGTGCAATAAAGAATAATATATTGTCGTATTTAAATTAGATTACATTGATCAAGATAAATAACGAAACATCATCCATTATAATCTTAATAATATTGACGGCCGTTTACCATTTATTTTGCAATTATGAAAGCATAATTAATAAAGTGATATATCGCTTAGCATGAATAAATCCACCAACGATTTATTTATGGGCGTCAGGTCTTCTTGCGGTCAAACAAATCAGACAAACTTTTAATATGATTAATGCACATTCATTATTCGACTAATCATAATGAAATAAAAATCATTTCATTTAGTTTTGGAAATTACGTATTCATTACATTTAGCAATAACAATAATGAGCATAATAGTCCAATTCTAGGTCCTATAATCACTACTTATACATCAGATTGAATATTGAATAGTTATCACCCAATTGAACATTAACTCGACAACGCTACGTTTTCAAACATATGACGTGACACTGTTGACCACAACGCTACGTTATCAAATATATAACGTGACACTGTTGACCACAACGCTACGTTTTCAAACATATAACGTGACGCTGTTGACCGGCAACGCTACGTTTTCAAACATATGACGTGACACTGTTGACCGGCAACGCTACGTTTCCAAACATATGACGTGACACTGTTGACGTGACGACGTTAGTGTACATACTCTGATTTTCTACTACCATTCAGCTAGTTTCTTCGTGTTGGACTGTCATTTATATATGGTTTATTCAAGATACAATATACATACAGTCCATGAGTATACATGTTATTGTAACATATATAAAGGCATGAAATGTGATCATTATTAAATTTCATAAATTTTTAAATAACGTATAAATACATGAAACGGTCTAGGACAATTTGATTACAGCATTAAAAATCTATTTATCAATGTAATAGTGATAACATAAAAAAACAACATAGACGAATCTACAAGTGAGCGAGAAGTCAAGTTAGAGTAATAAATTAAACACAATTAATCATTATAATACTTATACAGGTTTCTTTGAATAAATGCTTTATTTACAAACATGGTTAAGTTTATGTTGGTACTTGTATTATCAGATTGCATTAAATCAATAAATGTTATCATGCTTGGTCTTTTCCAGTAATAATTATTAATATATTTTTTTTTCTAATATTATAATAGAAGGAACAATCTCATAACCAATTGTACTCATCTTCAAGAACATTGCAATGTTGACATTTTCTCTCTTTAAAAGGTATAGATTCAGGTTTATGCCATTTGCCTGCTTCAATTTGTAATCTATGAGATGAAACCCTTATATGAATACCCTTAACGAATAGCATATTTCATACATAATTTTTATGTAAATGACATTCATCCTCTGGTCGCTTATAAGATGAACAACAGTGAAACATAAAATAAAATGTCACCCCTTTAAAGAATTGAAACATTTTAAACACTGTACAGTGTCCCTTTGTACAGAAACATGCTTGCAATAAAGAATTCAATCTAAAAAAAAACAAGCACATTAATCTGCTAATTTCATTGGTAGCTGATCGTTCTATAGACCCACTTATATCCCTAACAAGGACGGGATTTAAATGCTTGTCATCAAAGGGTATATTGGCGATGGTTTATAAAAGAACTTAAAGGCATTCCTGTATTCAACAAATATTTTTATGGACGGGTGTGGGTGCTACGGATTTCGATTTTTACTATTTTTATTTGTATTTTTAATGTCTGTGTCCTTGATCGACCACGACTGACAACATACGTGATTTATTCATTCATCCATTAATTTTATTGCGTGTTCAGGTCACTGATATATGATGACATTGCAACAAACATGAAAAATGGGAATATGCATTTTCTCAATGACATTTTGTTCAAGACCTTTAATAAACGAATTAATTAAATTTCGAACTACTTAATTATTCATGTCTAATTGGCTGTCATACTTTTTGGTTTGACAAAACAGGGTAATCAATTAGAGTACCTGTTATTCTTTTAAAATGTTTCATACCACTACAATCTGGTGTATTATCCATTTGTACACTATGTGATCCTATAACTGCAAAGGGTTCCATGCAATTTGCTAATTGTTTCCTGAGATGCACAACACCTCAAAGACCGTGTGTTGTAATATATACTTTGAAGACCTTGTAATACAGTTTATGAAAATAGTAATATAAACTTATTTTGGTCAATAAAAAACTCCTTAGAAGTTATTGATAAATTAAAATTAGAAAATATAAGGTGTCACAAGTAAGTACTTATGATTTTTCTACACTATATACAACGCTTCCTCACATTTTAATAAAATCCAAACTCATTTCACTGATTGAAAAAACATTTGCAAGAGAGAAGTGTTCTTATCTTGCTTTAAACTCTAAAATATCTTTTTTTACTAATCAGATATTGGATAAATACATCATCTGGACTTGTCTTGACTTTTGTGAAGCACTTACTTTTCTTCTGGATAACTTGTTTGTTGAGTTTAATGGTAAAATATTTCAACAAATTATCGGTGTTCCTATGGGTACTAATTGTGCCCTGCTTATTGCTGATCTATTTTTATATTGTTATGAAAGGGATTTTATGTTAGAATTATCAAAAACTAAACAACTAGATTTGATTCAACGTTTTAACCTAACAAGTAGATACATTGATGACATACTGAACTTAGATAATCCATACTTTGAACAATTTATTCACAATATCTATCCAAAAGAACTAGTCTTAAATAAATCGTGTCAATCAAATATAGATGCTGCATTTTTAGACTTACATCTAACCATTAATAATAATATGATAAAAACAAGTTTATACGACAAACGGGACGACTTTAACTTTGAAATTGTGAATTTTCCTTTCCTAGATGGTAACATCCCTAAAGGTCCTTCCTATGGTATTTACATTTCGCAGTTGGTACGATACGCTAGAGCATGTTCTTGTGTTAAAGATTTTAATGATCGTAATCGTTTATTAACTAAGAAATTGTTAAAACAAGGTTTTTTGTATCATAACCTTTGGCGTAAATTCGCTAAATTTCACTCTAAATATAGTGATTTAATTTCAAAATATAATGTTCCTTTAAAATGGCATTTAACTAATGGAATTTCACAACCATCATTTTATGGAGATGTTTTGAAGCGTGTTCGCAAATGTAAATATCTTAAAGCAAATGCTAGTAATACACTTTTTAATTTAATTAGCTCCTTTTTATCAAAGGGATATGATACTGATGTACTTAAAAACACATGCTTGTTAGTTTTTGATTCACTATATCTTTTTTCTCTTAAAATTTGGGATAATTAATGTAATGACAATTTTATATGTTTGCTTCTATATTGTTCGATAAGCATAGCTGGTTTTATTAGTAAGTCTAGTATACAGTACAGTCACTTTAAAAATATTTAATTTCGTTGATAATTCGATTATTTAGTACAGTCCCTTTAATAATGCTTAATTTTGTTACTGGTGACGTCATCGTGTCTTTCCTCCTAAATACGTCATCGCTACGAACAACCGACACTGTTTTAGCTACATGATAGGTACATGTACTCCAGTTTATATCGGTCAACTTTATTCATAATTATTTTTTCTCTGATGGTAGTTTCTTGATCAATTTATTTTTAAGCTTCGTTTTATTTATTTTGAATTAGTCACATAAACAATCAAGTAGGTAATTTGGATCTTTTACACCCAATATTGCTGCTTCTTCCTGTAGGTGCGCGATGATGATCTGAAATATTAACTATATGATGCTATATTCTGAAATCTTTTTTGTATAAAGAAGGGATGTAGTTGATGCGTGTTAGTAATTTCATTTCATCGTGCCTCAAAAAGTTGTAACTCTGTTGCTCTGGTCTCCTTTCAACCATTGAGTAATAAAATAGTAATTAAATTGAATGCGTTTTAATTCCCTTTTATTACTGTTTAATTTGAGTTGCAATGCTATGAGGTTAAATTTTATTTACACTTATATGTATCATGAATATTGCTGGGCCAAGTGTGAGGTTGAGCGCTCATTAACTGGTTTAAACCCCCAATGCTTAGCATTGACCGTTCCAAGGCGGTGACCCCAGCTTTATTCTACTATGTGTATATGTTGTTTCGTTTTGTGCCGTACTGTACCGTTTTGGCAATTGGTTCCTTGCCATAAATAAAGGACCACAGAGGTGTGCATGATAAAACTGCAATACTGCTGCAGCTTCTGGAGTTTCACTTCTTCATACTGACTTATCATTTTAATTTTCGAACAATACAAAGATGTCTTTTTTGTGCTGGATAAAATTTAGATAAGAACATTGGTCTAATATCAACAAGGTTTTACTTCTGCCAATCCACCCATATTGATACAGACCCATGGAGAGCATAAACCCTTTGCTTGGGGCCACATTACTTGATCTAGTAGTCAATATCCTATGAAAATGAAGACTAGGAAGTTGTATGAGCTTAATGAAGTAATTCAGACGTTACATATCAAACATCGCACACATTAAAACCGACCACCTACATAAACCAAAATCAGGTTAATTGAGAATGCATAAGCAAATTACACACATTCTTGGCTCAGATTCGAAAAAGCGATCCAACAGGGTTATTAAAAAAACTCAGTTGAAGTACTAAATAAGATTTAAAGTTATTTTAAAATACCGTTATTTAGATTTGAGATCAATCGACCTTTGTCGACGGTGCTTTTAGATTATCCTAACGAGATTGTAATGTTTAATGAGATGACTTGCAAAGTCATCTTTATCAAAATCGGAATGCGAATTTCGTTACATAGTAAAAGCGCACTGTAGCATCTTTTAACGGTCTACGGGTCGGCCTTAGAGATTCTTTCAAACACACGTACTGTAAATAGCAACACTTTTTATTTCAAGGAAGGGTATAATATGGTTACATGGTGCAAGGTTTAACGTGCACATGATAACTTTAGCATTATTAATCAGTTGATGAATTACAAGAATTTTAATTTTACTGTAGCAATCCTTGCATTATGGCGAATGATCGTCATCAAAGGTTCATGCCCATGTAAATTAGATACCCCACTCGAATAAGTTATGTTTTCCATGTATAGGAAGCTTAATGAAAACCCGCTAGTTCAATTAAGGATTGCAAGTAATTTTCCATTGAATGAAAACCTACTTATTAGCAGTTTAATGTAGGACGTTAATTTTCATCATTCCAATGTTGGATTTAGATATTATGCGAACTGCTGTACACTATGCTGCACTTAAGTTTGGGACTACTTCCCACGTTTTATTTATAAAGTATGTGCGTTTTCAGTGTCAACATTTTGTTATTTCAATCTTAAACCCAACATATGAATATAAATGAGGATTGTTATTTTAAATCAATTTACAATCTTTATATTAGACAATTATTCAAGTAATGTTTTCTTCAATCAAATTTGTGACTACAAACTTACGCCGATACCGACACATTTAATCGTATCTCTTGTATAACCAGAATAATTTCGAATGAACAAATTTGCACAAACGAATAGGGAATTCCCAACATTGTTAATGTCGTGTGTACATGACGGAATTTCTACTGTACAGCAGACGATTATTATCAATTAAATAAAACTTTCTCCTTCTCAATAAGATCAAGATATCTTTCTCTTTTAACTTTAATTGTATTTGTATGCATCAACGTTAATCTGTTTTGGAAAATTGTAAAAATACCTATACTCTCTTAAAGCCTAAATTTGCCCTTTGTCTATATCACGATAGGCAAGGTTACGCAGCGTGTGGAAAAGGTTCTGGTGTTACAAACAAGTAAAATGAACGGACGTGTCTAGCATTTTTCATCCAATTATCCGACAAGTCCATAAGTTTATTAAGAGTTGAAACAACTGACAGAACGTTTAGGTCATACATTCCAGTGACCACGTTGTGGTCAGATTTTTTCGACTGCAAATATGCTTATTGATAACGGTTTAAGCAAGCACTGCATTACATTTGCAAATTCTGCATTGGTCGTTCCAAGGCCGTGACCCCAGCTTAAATCATGATCTTTTGTCAAATGTCGTATTGTATGAAGTATTTTGTAATGTATTGGCAATTGGTCATTTGCCCTAACGATGCTGAATATGTACATTAAATACGTTGTTTTCAAAAATAAGCGCGTAAAACCCTTAACATGTGCATTACAATTGCTTCTTATTAGAGATTTGAAGTCAGCTTAAAACTTATGAGTGTTGTAATGCCTTTTAATCTGGCCTGTCAAACAGTTTGTTTGTTTACATTTAACTGGTTACCCGTTTACTGTCGATGAAAGCCGGGGTCTACGGACATATAATAATGTGCATTTGCCATGTGTAAAGTACATGCAGCTCAGTTGAACGTATATAATGTATTATATTATTATTTTATTTGTCATGTGACAGACTTAAAACCCTGTGGTAGACAGAGTACATTAGAACATTAGAACAATTAATTTCAAATTCCTAGCTCTTTCGTTTTTGTCGTTTTTTATAGTATGTTTGCTTTGATTTTCCAACTTCATGAAATATGTATTATATTTAAACTGTACACGAACGTTGTTTAATAAAGAATAATATATTGTCGTATTTAAATTAGATCGCATTGATCAAGATAAATAACGAAACATCATCCTTTATAATCTTATAATAATATTTACATCTACAATTTATTTATTTAAGGGCGTCAGGTCTTCTTGCGGTCCAAAAGTTCAGACAAACTTTTAATATGATAAGCGCACATTCATAATTCGGATAATCATAATGAAATAAAAATCATTTCATTTTGTTTTGGTAATTATTCCTCGCGTTTATTAAATTGAGCAATACAAATCATTAGCATAATAGTCCAAGTCTAGGTCCAATATTCACCACTTATGCAACACATTGAATACGGCTTCACCTAATTGAACATTATTTCGCTACGATTTCAAACATATGACGCGACGCTGTTGACGTAACAACGTTAGTGCACATACTCTGATTTTCAAACTGCCAAAAACGTCGCCGTGGCTTAGTGGATATTATGTCCGCCTTGCGACTGTGAGGTCACGGGTTCGATCCTCACTGTAGGAGCGTTCTTTATATCTCCCCCAAAGAAATCAAGTACATGCTCTGCACAGGAAACGGACTCGAGAGCGCTTCAATAAGCCCTATGATTTCGTTGCAATCGAGCTTAAATAAATATGTTTAAACTAAACTAACTGCCATTAAGCCAGTTTCTTCATGTTGGACTGTTAGTTATATGAATAGCCTTAAAGAATAGCATATTTCACACATTATTTATGTTTAAATGACACTCATCTTCTGTTCGCTTATAAGATGAACAACAGTGAATTTTACAATAAAATGTCCGCCTTTTGAAGGATCGAAATATACAACACACGGCACAATGTTCCTTTGTACAGAAACATGCTTGCAATCAAGAATTCAATCTAAAAAATACAACCACATTAATCTGCTAATTTACAGGTACGGGATTTATTGGCGATGGTTTACACAAGTTCTTGTAGGCATTCCTGTATTTAAAACATATTTTATTGAAGGGGGTGGTTGTTATGGAATTCGGTTGTTACGAATTGTTTTTATTGTATTTTTCCCCTCTCTGTCCTTGATCATCATTCATTTTATTGAATTCTTCAGGTCACCGATATATTATGACATTGCAGCATGAAAATGGGCATATACATTTTCGCACTGACATTTGCTTAAAAGCCCTATACTAAACGAATTAATCAAATTTCGAACTAATTTATATTTGATTGATTGCCATAATTTGTGGTTTGATAAGACAGGTTATCAATCAGATGGCCTGTTATTCTTTTAGAATGTTACATGTCATCACATTTGCCAATGGTTTTAAGAGTTGCACGTAACCTCAAAGAGCGTGTGTTGTAATATATACTTTGAAGACCTGACTTATCATTTTAGTTTTCGAACAATACAAAGATGTCTTTTTTGCTGGATAACATTCAGATAGGAACATTGGCCTAATATCAACAAGGTTTTACTTCTGTCAATCCAACCATATTGATACAGACCCATGGAGAGTATCAACCCTTTGCTTGGGGCCACATTACTGGATCTAGTAGTCAATATCCAATGAAAATGAAGACTAGAAAGTTTTATAAGCTTAATGAAGTAATTCAGACGTTACATATCAACCATCGCTCACATCAAAACAGACAACCTAAATAAACCAAATCCGGTAAATTGAGAATGTATAAGCAAATAACACGCAATCCTCGCTCAGGTTCGACAAAGCGATCAAACAAGGTTATTAAAAAAACTCAGTTGAAGTACTAAATAAGATTAAAAGTTATTTTAAAATTACGTTGGTTATATGTGAGATCAATCGACCCTTTGTCGACGGTGCTTTCAGATTAGCCTTAGGATTTCAATGTTTAATTACATAACTTGCAAAGTCATCTTTATCAAAAGCGAAATGCGAATTTCGTTACATAGTAAAGCGCACTGTAACATATTTCAACTGCCTACGGTGGAGCTTGGAGATTCGTTCAAACACAAATGCTGTAAATAGCAACATTTTTGTTTAATCCAAGGAAGGGTATGATATGGTTACATGGTGCAGGGTTTAACGTACACATGATTACTTTGGCATAATTAATCAGTGTATGAATTTCAAGAATTTTCATTTTATTGTAGCAATCCGTGCATAATGGCGAAGGATCGTCATGAAAGGTGCATTTGCATGTAAATTAGCTACCCCACTCGAATAAATTATGTTTTCCATGTATAAGACGCTTAATGCAAAAAGAGTAAGTTCAATTAATTATTGTAAGTAATTTGCAATTGAATGAAATCATCGCAAACAAGATGTGTTTTAATGTTTTTATGTTTCATTTAGGGCGTTAATTTTGATAACTCCAATGCAGGATGTTGAAGTTATGCGAACTACTTTTCACTTAATTGTTCGACTTCCTTCCCCGTTGTTTACGAGTTCTTTTTTAGCGAGAATGCACGATTTTGGTGTCAACATTTTGTCGTCGCAATCCTGAACAAACATATGAATATGAACGAGGACATGTTATTTAAAAACAATTAACATTCTTTTTATGATACCATGACTCGCAGCATGTTTTCTTCAATGAAATTGTTACGAACATTTTTACGCCGATACGCACATTTACTCGTATTTGTTACATAACAAAAATTGTGTTTATGTGAAGAATGAATAAAACTAAACGAACTTACATTTCCCAACAGTGTAAATGTCTTGTGTACATGACTGAATTTTCTGCTGTACAGAAGACGATTTAATTTTAATTTAACCCATTTATGCCTAGAGGACTCTCCCATCCTGCTAAATTGGATCAATTTATTTCCAAAATTAGGGATGTCTAGTATATTTATTTCTATATTTAAAATATTTCTTACAGAAATTCCTTTAAGCAAACAGCGCAGACCCTGATGAGACGCCGCATCATGCGGCGTCTCATCTGGATCTACGCTGATGCCAAGGCCTTTTTTTCTAGACGCTAGGCATAAATGGGTTAATAAGACTTATCTTTCTCTTTTAACTTTAATTGTATTATTATTCATCAACGTTTTATCTGTTTTTGGAAACATGAAATAATGTCTATATAAGATCTATACTCGTAGTAAGGCTAAGTTTTCCCTTTGCCTACATGACGATCGGCAACGTTCATTGCCCAACATGTGCAAACAAGGTTCTGGTGTTACGAATATATACAATTAACGCATGTGTCTAGCATTTTTCATGCAATAATCTGACAAGGCCATAAGTTTATTCAGAGTTGAAACTACGTTAAGTTCATACATTCCAGTGACCACGTTGTGGTCAGATTATTTTGACCGCAAATATGCTTATTGAAAACGGTTTTAGCTAGCTCAGCATGAAACAGGTGATGGCCGAATGTGTTCTCGTTTTCAGTTAACCCTTTGAGCGCTGGAACCGGATTGTGAAGGCCTTTGCAAACAGTTTGGATCCAGATGAGACGCCACAGAACGTGGCGTCTCATCAGGATCCAAACTGTTTGCTATTCTGATAGTATTCTTTGAAAAAAAATCGAAAAATATGCTAATTTTAGAAATTTAGCAGACAACATTTTAGCAGACGACAAATTTCCCAGCATGCAAAGGGTTAAAAGCGTAGCAAGTAAAAATCGGAGGGTAAGTATTATTATGTGTTTAACAGATAAATACAATTTATAAATAAAATCAGAATGCCGATGTACATTCCTTTCAAATAATTCAGGTGGGACACTTGTACATTCCAAACAGTATTTACACGTGGCTTTTACTGCTTTTATGGTGTTTTCCTATGTTGATTACCGTAACTATTGACGGTATTAATTCAAACAATTTTGAAATTCCACGGATACCAAATAAACATATTATAACAGGGGAGAAGGCAGTTTGCACCTCAATTGTTTGAATTCGTTTTAACATTAACATAATCTGAGATCCACACCCTTATTAGCACAAGAATTTCCACTGGCATATGCCCTGTCACTTTTTGAAGATGAAATGAAAAGTCTTCAATACCAAATTCCCATCGTTTTGTACAAATATTATCCATTCATATATTAATTGAATACTACATTTGAATTGTTCGTCAGTTTGGTAAAATGTATGGGGCGTATATCTAACGCCCGCTAAATCAATAACGCATCCTGTTACATTCCATTGTCGAATATTGAAAGAAGTAAAATGTTTGTACAGACGTTAATTTCTTAATTTTCTTTACAACTTAAGTTCTTTTGCTGAATCTGAAATGAATGTCGAATCAGCCACTTTGCCAAATGCGTGAAAGGACGATTGAAATGAAAACAATACGTGACACAGATTATCCATGGGCGTATGCCTTCAGAATTAAAACTTAATCTACTGTGTATGTTTGTTCTTTTTAATGTATTCCCTAAACGCTCGAGACACAAAATTGCGGGTAAAAGTTTGAAATTAAAAATGTGTATGACACTTAATTATTTAGGCAAATAATAAACTGCAATTAGCCTAAATTAAATATGTCATAGCATCAATTGAAACTATAACTATCGAATGTCTATTTTGAAGCTATTTAACCACTGTATTGTCAAGAATAGGGTGGAGCCGTACGATGGTTTTTAATAAAGGTGAATCAGCAACAACTACAATTAAAATTTCATCATCTGAGTGATAGTCGAAAGCAGATTACAAAAAGACAAAAAAAACTCTTGTTACATGTTGTTAGCTTGGGAAAAGTAAGCGTGCGGTAAAAGAATCAGTAAATGTATAGAAAAAAACATGAACATTGCATCTACCGCGTTGAGTTTGTGTGTAAGCATCTATTCTTTTTAATTTTTTTACCATACGCATTTTATATTTATACTTTATATATTATGTTTCCTAAATGTATAGTGTATTGTATTTTCCCCATAAAACTTGGAGATAAACCTATATAAAATAAGGAAGCAATACACCATTACATAATTATTTTCCATCCTCTATGACGTAATTTTGTACATAATTCATATTTGAGGAATTCTCGTTTATTTTGTCGAGTGGAGGAATCACGTAAAATGAGCGTAATACTATTTTATAAACACGTTAAATCTGCGTTATTTGTCAAGTAGCCATGGTTAAAGACTCACTAATTAATGCCATTTGCGTATGCAGTGAAAGTTTTACGTGTCATGTCGAAACAATTAACTATGCATGTAAGATAGAGAACATAAAACAATATTACCACCGCATTCTCATTTATGTGAAGACACAATTTGTTCAATTCACTTTCAGATAGCATAATTAATATTAAAACTTTCCCATGTATCTACACTAGCAAATAGTTAATACCATGTATAGATCTCGTATTTACAAATCATCTATTTAGTTGGCTCAAAGGCGATTTTAACGCAACAATAGTTTTCATAATTTCTCGATTTTAATCAAAGGATTTCGTACAATTTTGGACCACGGACACATAACTCGTATGTTCATATCTAATAAAAATGGTATTCGTCATTTCTCATATAAATTTTATTCGATCTACGATTCGATAATCACTCTCAAATAAAAACTATTTGCTTTCATTTACAATCATTAAACAGTTTATCTCAATAGAACATGCACTAAATAAGTATCCATGCCTATATGTGTCGTGTTCTGAGAAAACTGGGCATAATGCTTGTGCGTAAAATGTCATCCCAGATTAGCCTGTGCAGTCCGCTTTAGGGAATGTTTCGTTGAAATGATGTCTCTTCTTAGCGAAAATCCAGTTGAGGCGGAAAGTGTCGTCCCGGATTAGCCTGTGCGGAATGCACAGGCTAATCTGGGAAGACACTTTACGCACAAGCATTATGCCCAGTTTTCTCAGAACACGACACATTTGCCCAGTATCAGTTATGACTGCTCATTGCTCTGATGACGGATTGACACATTGATCTCATTGAGAACCTATAATATCAGCTGAATGCCGATGGAATGTTAATCTATTCACATAGACGGGTTCATTTAAGTTCCCGTATCCAACAACGAGTTGAAGACGGTGCCTTTACAATCATGTTCAACTCGGCATATTTAATTGAGCCTCGCTTTTTGAAAAGGGGGTTTAATGCATGTGCGTAAAGTGTCGTCCCAGAATAACCTGTGTGGACTGCACAGGCTAATACGGGACGACACTTTACGCACGTGCATTAAACTCCCTTTTTACAGAGCGAGGCTCAATTCTATTTGGATGGGGTAATTTTGATGGTAGAGCAAACGATTGTTATCAGAGATGTGATACTTTTGTAATAGATATATTACACGTGCGATACGAGCCTGCACTGAACTACATGGCTGCTTTTACGATCGATAAGTCTGAATTCGTCACACACTCGTTTTTTAAACAAATATATAGTTGCATTCATATTGTCCAAAAAGGAATAGTATCCAAAAGAAAATTAATGTTACTCTCATAGTCTGTTTTCACGAGCAGCACAATGAAAACACACCCGCACGTGTCCGGAAGTGACAGAGCGGTATTGACGAATGATTTTAATTCATCTTTTTAGAAAATGTTCTCAAACTAAAATGTGCGAAAGTTGAAGCTGATTTCTTTTATCAAACTTTTTTAAGAATTAGAATTGTAAACTTGTTGCGTTAGAAGTTGTATTATATATTAAGTGCAACGCACGCGATCTCACAAAATACAATTACAACTTGTTGCTTTTTTCTGAAAAAGTAATGCTCAGTTTAAGTTAATTGGCAGAGGCAGCCGATAACAGCAACTAACAAAACGGGTGAATGTTAAATATAGGATTAAGGTTTGATGAACGACGAGAAAACGCGCATGTTGCTTTGAAAATGAACGTCGCACTAAAAATAATACATTCTGTAAATAATATTTCCTGTTTTATATGATTATTTAAATAACAATGCACACTTAATACAGGTTTAGATGATAATTTAACATTTTCTCAAGTTTCAAAATCTGGTCCACGATCGTTCTCGCGAAAGTTCAAACATTAATTTTACATCAACATTTTGTTGATTGTTCAAAAGATGTTTCTTCTCATCTTTTTCAATAATCATCGTGAGCAAGCAGATGTTGGAAGGTGTCAACTATTTCAACTATACCAGGAATGTGAAGGGTATCCTCGATGTAAATACCTCTCGATTGCTTTTAAATGCCCCATTACGATTTCACACAAGCACCCCCTTCACTAGGTTGCATTCTTTAAAATGGTATGACCCCATGGTCACGGCAGGTTTGCGTGAAAGTGTGAAAGCGTTACGGAAGGTTATTATTTATTATGTTCAAGTATTGAAGTAGGCAAAGAAGGTGTACGGTTTGAACATCATTTAATTGACCCGGGGAGACGTTTATATGCATCGGAGTTATACAACCTGTTGAAAATACTTTTAATAGAAGTTTATGTTATAGCAACTCTAGCTTGACATGAGGTCAAAGTCGCCTATGTGCAAAAGCGATTAACATGCGATACGGTTAGCTACAAAGTTGATTTAGCTTATTGCGAATATGTTGAAAATAATCGCAATAATTTAATTTCAACATAAAATTCGGTTTACATGGACTGGACAAAAAATGTTTGACTTTTAATGACAAATAGTCATGACCTTTTCCGCAATGTGGTTCGATGACACTTTGTGAATTGTAGTCGCATTACTGAGGACATGGATGCGTAAATGAATCGTCACTATCACGCATTTGTATTATGTCGATGTTGCGCTTATATTCCTGACGTGTTCGTTGTCGATGTTGACGTGATGTGTTTTCTAATAAAAACAGTTGATTTTCATGTATTTGTTTAACACTTCACTTGCATTTATTTATTAAATTAAAATATGTTTTTATTTTAAAAAAGGATGTGTGTCCCCATATTGTCTATTTCAGCAATCTTTTAACTAAATAATAGTAAGTAATCATATAAAAATCAACAATTGGTTGTTTTTTTTATTATTATTATTCACATAGAAAACTCACGAACCAGATTTTATGAGCGTTAACCGCGAAATTTGTATATTCTATTGTTTTTCGAATCAGTGCACTTTGCCTTGGCACAAACATTTGTTTAAAGCGAATAATGTCCGATTTTATGGCTGTGTAATGCACACTCAGAGTTAATGACGCCACGGTGGTGTCAGAACTTTCTTTCAATATGCCTTCGATCAGATTTGAGACGCGCTCTGAGAAAAGGGGTTCAATGCATGTGCGTAAAGTGTCGTCCCAGATTGGCCTGTGCAGTCCGCACAGGCTAATCAGGGACGACACTTTCCGCTGTGTTGTATTTTTGGTTTTAAGGAAGACTCTTCTTGACGGAAATCCAGTTCAGGCGGAAAGTGTCGTCCCTGATTAGTCTGTGCGGACTGCAGAGGCCGATCTGGGACGGCACTTTACGCACATGCATTAAACCCCCTTTTTACAGAGCGAGACTCGATAGAAGATCTAGAACGGACAGCGTACTATGACATATTATATAGAGCACTAGTTGTATTCGTGACGTCTACTCGCGGCTTATCGATGTCCTAGTTATATTAAAGATCACCTTACTCCATACAAAGGTTAAAAAAATTAGAACAAACAATCGGTGCAGATGATCTGATGATAGCTATAAATAGAACAAACAATCGATGCAAATGTTATGATAGCTATATAATAGTGTCTACCGGGTTCGATTTCAAGCTGTGTTTGATTTTTACCTCTTATACAGAATAGTATTGTCTCTAGTTACTATATAAACCCAATACTGTAATTTGATTTGTGGTATGTTTCTCTTGTTTGCTTACAATGTCCGATGCACAGTTTCCGAATTAATTAACACAATTTATGTGAACTGTCAGTTGACAATTGCAAGTGTGAATCTTGAAAAAAGGTCAACCGGCCAAGGACGACTGTGCTTCACTTGGTTTAGGTAAGGATATCACATATTTAATAAGATACCCGATATGTTTACAGTCAATATATCAACCTTAAAAGAAAGGTCTTGCTATAAAAGATAGAGTATCACAAACAGGTTTAGAAAACGTTTTTATCCAAGCGGTTTCCGTGTCCTCGACATTTAACAATTTTGAAGCCCATTAATAATGGGAAAATATGTTAAAAATGTACATCGAGGTCAAGTAGATAATATCAAACCCACTGAAGCGTATACTTTAATTAACTGATTTGATGTCTCTTATTAGTGAACATGACTACTTATGGTGTATATCAGAAGAAACAATGGCGTTTGTGCAGACCTAATCACATATATTTTAAAAGCAAATTTTAATTTATTTCACTGGTATCATTTGAAATATGGTAAAAAGCATGTTAGAATAATTGAATGTATCCATCGCATGTAAGTTTATTTCAATAAAGCAGTGAAATGCACGTTAGCTTCTTTTAATTTAGCACTGCATTGTTCGTAAGGCCAAAAAAAAATAGGTCCGTTTCCGGTCTCCTTGGGGAAAAAAACAGGGTCGGTAGGTANTTTTTGCGACCCCAATAAAAAGTTGAGGGTCGGCGCCGATTCTGCAGACACGGTCGGGCGACCGGAAACGGACCTATTTTTTTATTTGGCCTAAGCTTCTTTCAACTGAGCAGTGCTAAGTGTGTCATTTGGTTCACGCGCGAGTTTACCAGAACCGTTAATTTTGCATTTGGTATTTAATTTGAAGCGAATTAGAAAAATATTCGGAGATAACCTATTATTTTTAAGATGTTTAAATGTTAATTACCGTGTGCAATCGTTGAATCGGAATTCATAACTGCAGTTTCAATCAAAGAAGACTGGGCAAAAAAAAAACACCGCAATACACCATTTTGCATATTAAATTGCATATAAATTAACAAATTGACATACGATAATTATTGCTAATGAATGTGAGTATGTAGCTATCCATCTTCTTCGCAAAACATTATGCATTGCTGTTCAAGCAATTTTAAATATGTATTATGGGTCGTTGCCGATGCCCTATGTCGATGCATAACAAAGTTTTGACATACGATAAAGGTTGCATGATCCAACATAAATGTGAGTATGTAGATATTCGTGTTCGCCAAACATTATGTATTGTAGTTTAAGCAATATTAAGTATTTATGATGTGACTTGTAAATGGCTTAGTATGTTTTGGTTGATGTACAAATTACAAATTGCTTTTCAAACAGCACCTTTCATTATCAGTGAACTGAACCTGAAAATAAAGTTTATGGAAATACTATTTTTTATAAAATATACAAAATACATATTTGTTCAATTTATTTACTATAACTCTACCTAAACCATACTTACAATATTGACATATTATTTGAACTTCAAACGTCATGAAACTATAACATTAACATATATTTGAAAAATCTGGACTCGTGATAATAGTATGGTATGTACAAATAGGAATAGAGAGGTATACAGAATATATAATTATGTTTCTTATTTCCGTCTAAAACTAATTGGTGTTAAACGGTACCTGTTTCCTGTGAGTGTTCTTAAATAAATGATTGGTATTCGCACATAAAATGAAATTTAATACGTGTAATAGTTTTGATAAGTACATGTTTTACTCAAACGCAAGATGTCTTTTAAATGGGTCGGCTTAAGTGTCCTTCCAACACAGAACAGCGAACAAGTTTCAAGATGTACTCAATAAATCCCACGAGTTATGTGACATAAACGAGTTAATACTCTGAGTAATAAATAATACATCGGAAATGCGTTCAATCCATCTTTATAAAGATCTTACAATTGTGGATGTACTACTGTGTGATTTGCATAAGTCCTTCGTTGAAGATGCGAGGCATTAATGAAACCATTCATAGACATTTTGCGAACAAATCGGTCACCATGACTACCGCATATGCACTGAAAGACATTTGGCTGGTGGGAGGAAAGGACATGATTAAAATGAGTAATGCGTCCGGTAAAATAAATCCTCTATAAGCAAATGAAACCTTAAATGCGGAATTTCCAATAAATATATACTAAACTGGAACTAAAATAAATCCGAAACTTTAAATGCGGCATTTCCAATAAATATATACTTAATTGGCACTAAATTTGGGATTATAACGATGTTCTGTTACTCATAAGGGTTGCAGGAAGTTAACTAGATTACACTATGGATTCGCCGTTTATAGCATAGTTCATTTTAAAACCACCAAATTTGCAAAAATAACTTTTATCCTTTTTAGGTAATAAAACGCAGAACTTAATGGACTATAAAACTTAATTCGTGTGTGCGGTAAACAGAATAGCATTTACTTTTTAGGCATAGCAAGTGTAAAATAGTGTAAATTATGTGATTATGTGACCGCAGTTTGAGGAGTGTTTTTTTAACTGTTGCCTTTTAACGAACTTGTACACGAATTGTCCAATGGACATTTTTCAAATGTTTTTTGAAGAAGAGATTGGTGGATAAAAATAAGCAATGAAACAACTGACACAGAAATATACTGAAAATCTAGTGTTTTTTTTTAAATAAGATTTCATGATTTAAAATGTATATAATATAACGATTGATATAATATAACGATTGATATAATATAACGATTGATATAATATAACGATTGATATAATTATAACGATTGATATAATATAACGATTGAAGATGTCGAGAGTACGAAATAATTGTAGAACGATGCTCTTGTTTCTGTTTGATTTGTTGAAAGCACGTTTACGACATTCGTAAACTACGCTATCAAGAATAAGAGCCTCGCTCTGTGAAAAGGGGGTTTAATGCATGTGCGTAAAGTGACAGTTTCCGCCGAAACTAGATTTTTGCTAAGAAGAGACTTTCTTTAAACGAAAAATATCATAAAAGCGGAGAGTGTCGCCCCTGTTTAGCCTGTGCGGACCTCACAGGCTAATCTGGGACGACGCTTTACGCACATGCATTTTACCCGTTTTTCACAGAGCGCTGCGCATTAACCTTTCAATATTCAGACGGTCAAAATCCCGAGGTCGGAAGATCGTTCACCGTTGATTACAACATGTTGATGCTTTCGTTTTGGTAACATGCTTTCGCTCCTTAGATGTTTTTTTATGTTTCTAGCTAGTTAACGTTAATTCTCAAACAAACTGTAAACAATTATCGTTATGTCATCAACCAGGAAGTGAACGTAACTGCAATGAAACTATCCCATATTGCGGAAGAATCAACGCGGATTTCACGAGGAATTTGCGCAGAATATTGCATCATCAAAGGCGGAAAATTCAATCATTTGTCTAAATATGGAAAACTGCGAACATGTCAGGGAACATCGGTTCAACGAGGCATATTGTTGTAGAATACTTTCGCCTTTATTGAATTGAATTGTCGGTTGTCTTCATATTCTTTCAGCAGAAGACATATTCCCCAAATGGAAATTAACCTCCATTGACCTCTCGCCTACAATCGCTCTTCGCTCATAAATGTCCATTGAGAGAAATGAATAGCTCTTAGCTCATAAAAGTCCATTGAGAGAAATTAATCGGCTCCACTCGCTGCTTCGATGATTGAGAAAAGAGTTTCTGCATAATTTTAAGCAGAGGACAAATATGCCTACACTCTGACCTTAAGTCGCGTGACGTCTTATTGGTTTCTGTGGTTCTAAAAATACTACGTCACAGCCGAAAGCGAGCGATTAGCTCCGAATGTGGAGATGCGATGATTTGAACGTGATTTCCCCCATGAGACGAAAGCGATGTGCTTATTCGTAATGACGGTAACTACATCCGCCAGCATTTCCCTAGGGATATATTTTGGTACATAAATAAATCCGAAAATACCATGCTTAAACGCAATTGTTAGGTGACATTTCCAGCTGTTATATAAAGATGGCTACTCCCGCCGTGATGTCAAAATAAAATTACGCGTGAAATGGCAAAATCACAATAACAAAAGACGCCACATTATGAGTGTTTAGACATTTCCGAGCAAAAATAGACTCCGGGAATGATTAAATTGTTAACGATGGCACTTTGCGCGGATTTGTCGCTCGTTGGGGGAGTTGTTGTTTTCATCTTCTTTCATGACGCGCGCACGAAGAGCAGGATGGCCGAACACGTGCCAACGTTGTTTGTTGTCTCTTGCTCATGCGCGATGAAATCATTTAAAATGTTGATAAATTGAGGTATCCTTTTCTGAATGAATGATAAAATTGAGGAAATATTAAAAACAATTTATTAGCAGAAAATATATCCCGGACGTCAAACCGATATAATAATATATTGAAAAAGAGCCTTCACCCTGCGTTTCTTATCCAAGTTCTTATTGTAAATAATCTAGACTATGATATCTTATTAAGAAATGCAAATCACTGACTGTGCATGTCAATTGCATGCATTGTGCGAAAATTGCGAAATATACTAACATTAGCTTATGAAAAATATTAAGCACCGTTAATATAAAAAAGTACTTTACTTGTGTGAATTAAATATGAAAACCATCTATTACATTATGTTCACATGACACCTTAAAGAAAGATGGGATACACGGGATGTAGGTTCATCTGCATCTGTAGGTACCCTTTTGTAAGCCAAATTTACACAAACACACGCACTCAATCACCGTCGTTTATGTTGTTTGAACAAACCCAAAATAGTGCATCCTACTTGTGGCTATGTCTGTTGAAAAAATCAGAATAGAATAACAGGCTACTGCCCTTTCGTTTTGTAATATATTGGGAGAGGCTTAGATTTTATAAAAAAAAAATTGCTAGACATATTACAAAACGATAGGGCATTAACCTGTTTTTCTGTTGTTCATACATCTAAGCCACCTTTTTATTAAAGAAATAATAAAATATCATCGCTATGACACTGCTCTTTTTGCAGAAATGAATATGTTGCATGACATTTGCCTAGTAATTCATGACGTCACGATCACTTGTGCTTAATGGGCCCTTTTCATAAACAATTCTTAAGGTTGTCGTAAGAATTCTGCGATTCTTACGAACGAACGTTCTAACGCCAATTCCCACGAACGTTTTATAAACACGTTCGCAGACTTAAGAATTCTTACGAATCTTACGAACGTAAAACCAGTCTGCGCTCTTCAATTGAAGGTTTGAAAAGACGTAAAACTATAATTTGGCGCGATCTGTCATATTTCAAACGATAAACACTAGTAACTAGTAGGAAATCAACAAAGCCTAATGATTTTGCATATAATTATTGTTTCCCTTTTTAAAATGAATGTGAAGTCTTCAGTAGAAATCCTTTCAAGTGAGGTCGCTGTTATTAGGAAGCAGTCTGATTTGGCCCCATACTTAGTCGGCCTTATTGGTGTGAAGCATTTGTAAAATACGTTTTACGTTAGTTAGAGTTCTTGTAATTTCTAAATTTATTTATTCTTGCCTTGTTTTTGCAAAACAAAACGCAATTGAGTCGTTGAATGCGGATAAATGTTGCTTAGACGGGTATGTGCATCAATTATTTAAAGAAATTATTGGTCTTGAGCATACAACATATTTCCTTACGGGTGTCCGGAATCAATTACTGTCCGGATTTAGGTTCTTGGCCAGAAATGCGGGCTGCATTCTACGAGTTACAATAAATGTACCGTTGACGTCTCATTGAACTGAGTTGATAATTAAATTTGAAAGATTAAACATAATTGTTCTTTCTAAAAAGCATTCGTTCGATCAATGAACATATTAAGGATTTCAATCGTTAAGAATACAAATTCATTTTCGTTCTAAATAATATTCGATCTTACATTGAACTGATTTAGGACTTCAATCGCCAAGATAAAAAATAATGAGTATCTGTGTCCTGACTTTAATGAGAGTCTGATGATTACAAGTATATTTCAAGTAGGATTTGTAAGGAATAAGTATATGGTTTATAGGTGTAAGTATCACCTAATAAAAACATACCGTCTCATATGTTCGTAAGTCTTAACGACACTTTACGCGCATGCATTAAACCCCCTTTTCACAGAGCGAGGCTCAATTTGATGTCATATCTTTCCTTGAGCAGTGATGTTGACAACGCCCTAAATGTAAAGAAAATGAACTGAAACGACTCCAATTGCACCAAATGTGTTTGCACTCATAACTGCGACCGTGTAAGTTTAAGGGATGACATCCGCATTTCTTAAACCACGTTAAAGATGGGGAAACGTTACTGGCCTAATTTCATCAACAAATAGTGACTTTGAAGTATTTTAATTTTAACGACGTTTGCCGTCAAAACGTAATCGTATGACGTCAAACGGCTTTACGGGATGTGATGAATGGCATTATGTACCATTATGTACCAACTACACCTCTATATCGCATAATAAAAACGAAATACGAATTTTTAGCGAGTGACTAAAAGTTAAACTTCCGTTGCAGTTTCAGTTTCCGTCACATTTTACATCGTAATACGTTTTTAATAATCGAGTGATGCTTTGTGTTTTTCTCTATTGTGGTTTGGAAAACAATTTCCACGCGAACTAAAAACAAATTGCAGCTCCCATTAAAGGGCAACGCCGTGTTTCACCATTGATATCAGTCTAGATCGGTCTGTCTGCAACAAGTCATCGGTTTTACTGGTTTTTAATTACATCGGATGTGCAGCGTTCTATTTTTATAGGCGACACTTGCGAAGCGTTACTCAGCAAAATTTAAAGAGTGGCTGCTCTTACAACGAATATTCCCCTCCCCCGTTCTGACGTCCTTTGTGTCATGTCTTCCAGTAGGTTACTCATAATATCAATTATAGATCACATAATAGTGATTCGTTGCCTAGTGAGTGGGTGCAGCGTTCGTCTACTGAGCGGGAAACCGAAGGTTCGAGTCTCACAAAGACTTTGGATAGATCATTGATTATGCATTGATAATTTACAATAAGTGTAATGTCACCACTGGATAGCCTTTAATTGCGACTGGTGTAACTATAAAGAAACAATTACATTTTTAAGTCATTGCCTTTTTCAGCAACACAATAACACAATATATGCATCATATCTGATTGAGCATTTACATTTTATTCAATCTTAAGCTAATACATGTAAGCGTCATTATATGAACCATCGTCATTCGAAAATGGGTCTTATGTCACATTCGGCCTGCTCATAAGCATGGTATAAGACCTATTTTCGCATGACGTGGGTGATATAACCATAATCAACAATAACAAGAAGCAACATATACATCTTCATCAACACTATCATCGTCATGAAAATATAGACCATCTACAGTATTATCGTCTTAGTCTACAAAACCACCTTATATGTGTTGATGTCATAAAATTGTGATTCATATTTCGGTCTGTAATAGACACAGCTATAAAAATAGTTCGTGATTAACAATTTAATAACTACCTCGCCGCCAATTTGTTTTTGCTTTTATTTTTATATAACCGATATGAAGATAGATTGTTCAACGACAAGTAAATGTGTATATCAATTTTTTGCACACACACATACAAAAACATTAAAAGCGTGTATTTATAGAGTTGGGCGTTGTTAAAATTTCACAATCCCAATTTTTAATTACATTCGTAAATTCATGCAAATCTAAAAATAACATAGTTTGCGTAAACGCTACCATTACGTTAGCGGGTTAGTATAATTTCAAACGTATGTGATTTAATTTAAGAAAAAAGAATACGGTACGTGCAATAATTGGCTAATGTCCTATCAGAACGTCACTAATGTGGTTTGTGATCGTATTATTATAAAAAATAGACCTTCTGGTTTAAAACCACGAGCATGCCTTTGATCTAAATACGCTAGTATTCATTTAGTTTCTGAGCGGGCAACAGACCGTGCGATATTTTCATTGACAACGGATATGATATTTGTGTTTAAGGTATACTAATTCAGACAAATTACTCACAAACCGCAGCAATTGGAAACAAGGCAAATATTTGAAATTTCACACATACCTGGGCCCGCGTTAAATCTATTGAATGCTCTATTATACTCCATCGTATTAAGTGCTTATGAAATCATCCTCGAGTGATCCAATGCTGTTGCTGAAATATGTTTTTTTGGTCTCTAGTGGAAACTTGTAAATAATCGATCCCAACGCGTGAAATATGTAGATATTGTTGATTTGAACCTCTTGAAAGGTGTTTGAGGGTAGGGTAACATATTTTTTGAATAGTACATTGAACCTAGTCGGAATGCATGCACGAAAATTAAATTGTATTTAATTTCTCGTGTACGGGGATGGATGGTTTTACTTGTAATATTTGGGGTAGTTTATAACTATAGTTAATATAACTATAGTAATAATGAAAAAAGGTTTTTATAATACTCATTAAATTACTTTTTTTATATTTGCAATGCAACTTTATTTCAAACATTTCCTTAAACCTATTTATGCCTAGCGTTTAGAAAAAAGGCCTTGGCAAACAGCGTAGACCCAGATGAGACGCCGCATTATGCATCACGGTCTGCGCTGTTTGCTTAAAGAAATTTTTCTGTAAGAAATATTCTAAATATAGCAATAAATATACTATACATCCCTAATTTTGGAAATACATTGATCCATTTTAGAAGGATGAGAGAGTCCACCAGGCATAAATGGGTTAAACCTAACTATTAATCGATTGCATTTTTATTTTAATAAGATGGTACGTAGCGGTAAGTATCCTGGAATACAATTGCATATACTATTTAAAGAAAAGTGCCGGTCGTTTAAAAAAAACATACATTTAATATATCGTTTTTCTCATGTTTCGTGCTTAACATGAATAACATTATTGCCAGCAGAAACATTTACGGACCGTTCGTTAAATACCTTCAATAAAATTTGATATTTGAAAATATAAATTTTATATACGAGCAAGATTGTGTTGGTTTATTTATTTGGAAATTTCAACCTTTTTAGCTAGCATTTCAGTCCATATCCTTGTGGTAATTCAACCTTATGAAACTTGTCCCGTGTGAGCTGGTTTACCAGTACTATGTGCTCATACTGATGTCGGTAATTGTGGCGTGTTTTGAGAAAACTGGACAAAATGCTTGTGCGTAAAGTGTCATCCCAGATTAGCCTGTGCAGTCCGCACAGGCTAATCAGGGATGACACTTTCCGCCTTAACTGGATTTTCGCTAAGAAGAGACATCATTCAAACGAAAAATTCCATAAAAGCGGAAATTGTCGTCCCTGATTAGCCTGTGCGGACTGCACAGGCAAATCTGGGATGACAATTTACGCACAAGCATTATGCCCAGTTTTCTCAGAACACGACACAATTGAGAACTGCCCTACTTGAATGAATGGTAGGTGGAGACTGATACTAAATTTCAGGACAAATCCCCACACAAGTTGTGTTGGGGTTCTAGAATCGAACCCGCCAACCCCGGACAGACTGGGAAAGCGGACAGAGGGTTCATAAGTCGTGCATTTGTGGGCTTAAGTCACGTACTTAGAAATGAAATCGTAATTTTATGAAAACTATAAATCTGAGAAAATCCCCCACAAAAACACACGACCAAACTTATTAAATTACATCATTATAATACGAGCGCATGATTTCGTGTTACAAAGTTTAATCCACGTGGTATTGTTTTGTCATTCTGGAAAATTATACACCAATGAACGACAATTCTCCGGGTAGTTTCAGAAACAGGGTCAGACGTTGATTAATTTCGGAACATAAACGGTTTCGGAAAATCCCGCTTGAACGTATTTCACTATTTCCAATACCAGTTTCAGTTTATCATACACTCTTCACATGGTACATTCCCGCTCTTTTTCACTAACTATTACTCTGAAACTCAATTGGTATTGGTATATGTATGCTTTGGGTATTGGCTGTATTAGAATTGATAGAATTTTATGCTAAAAGTAACGGTGTTTGTAATTAGGGATTGATTTATAACATTTTAGCTGTATGTGAATGTGTTACTCATGCATAATGAATACCCCTGAAAAGTTTATTCTTTTTTCCGTCCTTCTAACACATCATCATCGTCATCATCATCATAACTTTCAAATATCATCATCATCATCATCATTAACAACAACATCATTACCACCACCACCACCACCACCACCACCACCACCACCACCATCATCATCATCATCATCATCAATTAATTATTTTATTACTTGGATTACATTTGTATTTTTTCTGTTTTCAAAAGAAAGGGCATCATTAATAGAGAGTAAAATGACGATGCAAATATACAAAATCGCAATATCCGAGGGCTTCTGACGTTGGTTTTTGTATTGTGAATTCTAAAATTCGAACCCCAACCCCGGTGGAATCAACATTTTCTGTTATTTTATCATTTCCTTTATTTAATATATAATATATTCAATCATTTAGTACATATCAATAAATGTGGCGTGTTCTGAGAAAACTGGGCAAAATGCTTGTGCATAAATTGTCATCCCAGATTAGCCTGTGCAGTCCACATAGGCTAATCAGGGACGACAATTTCCGCTGTTATGGAATTTTTCGTTTAAATGATGTTTCTTCTTAGCGAAAATCCAGTTTAGGCGGAAAGTGTCGTCCCGGATTAGCCTGTGCGGACTGCACAAGCTAATCTGGGATGACACTTTACGCACAAGCATTTTGCCCAGTTTTCTAAGAACACGACACAAATGGGTAAAAATGAAGACAAAGTGTGGTAAAAATAATAAAAAAAAAATCTTTAACCGTCAGCATTTTTAGAAATTGAATAAAACAACATAAACGACAATGTTAGTATTATTCAAACAACACGACGAGTTTAATTACAAAATCCTGCATCTATCACTTTAAAACTCAAGCCCATATTTGCATGTCCCATGTCCACGATAAATTTCGTAGACTTTTCCGTGTTATCTCCCAACCTCCTTTGTTAGAAAATGCAAGATCGTTGGCTAAATGTTCACTAAACAATGGGTAAACGGCTGTCGCTACTCCGTTACCACCGACAAAGATTTATTTGTTCGCGAAAATGCTTAATCATGTATCGAACGCGCACAAATTCAATCACATAGTGGTCCGTATCCCCCGCGAAGAATTTTAATTTGTCAGTAGTGTGTCTCCTTAAAAGGGCATTTTAAATAACCTCGGATAAAAGCATAAAACCTCAAAATCTTCAACTATTTACCACCGCTTAATTCAATACGCTAGATATTACGAGCGTCATACTACAGCGCTCATTTATGAATGAACTTCGGAAAATGCGAACCGGAGTTCTACGGCAACGCCCGAGTATTGACACTCACTCCCGAATTATGACTGACAGCCATAGGGGCGTGCGTATCGAGCGTGGGTTATGTTGAGCGTAGATTGGTTCGTTGTTAAGCGCTATTGGTTCGGCCTCTTAAATACTATGTACACGCGCGCGAGAGTATATAACTAATGGTATTTCATAGACGATTTCAAATCGTAACAAGAGCTTAAACTATACGCTACATCTGCATTGATAACTGCTCGTTAAGCGAACTTCACTGAGGAAACATACTTACGTTACAAATAGAAGAATATTTTGAAGAGTTTTAATCACAAGGGATATTACGAAGAAATAATACAAAGATGTCTATCGTTCTACCAAACTCGTGCTACGCTGTGAGTCAGGCTGCTTGTGACTCGTGCTTCGTTGTGGATTTTCAGCGGGAAAACAGTTTGTCGGCGTCGGCAATGATGTCGCCGATTTCACATGGTATCATTCCGTGCCCACGGGACTTGGTGGCAAACTTCGGACTCTGCGCAAATATTGTTGAAAACTATTGCTTTCACTGAACATTTGTGATATTCTGTGAACTTCTGTCAGCATTCGCGCAACGTTTAGAAATCCGGTGGAATTGCTCGCCGTATTTTGGACTTGTCGAGTCGAGACTTATGCTGGTACATTCCTGTCGGACAGTTTACCGGCGCGGCGGCTACTTCCGCTCAATGGTGACTTAACGACATTCTATCACATGCCAAAGCTTGCCTTACTTTACAAGACATTCTGTCACATCGAAAACAGAGTCGGCGTCGGAGATCGTCGGTCGTTCCTATCACCGTCGGCGGTCGTTATTTTCACCGTCGGCGGTCGTTATTATCATCGTCGGCGGACGCCGGGTCGTCCCTAACTCGTCGGCGACGTGAGAATTTATTACTCTAGACACATGCGGGTAAAACGTTTATACTTTCCATTCATTGAGATGAGTGGAGAAATGGACATATCTTCACGAGTCAAACAACTGCCATGCGCTGGGGGAATATATGCCCTGGTCATCGTAACTGTGTTCATAAACTATGTGCAATATTCATCCCGGAGGAAGTTAGAATCTCGCTAAATCTCTACTCTACTGCTTAGACTTGAGTTTTTTAGTAAATGCTCCATTGAAGAATCCCTAAGACGAAACTTAGATCTGATCTTTATATCAACTTTCACGCTATTGGTCGAGTCCCTTATACATTACGCCGGTGAGAAGTCTTGGCTAATCAAAACTTTCGACACATTTTCGTTCCGAAGACCTGGCTGAAAACGAACATTAACATTCTCAGAAAAAAACTACAAATTCTAACCACGACAAGTGCTGCAAACAATATATACAATGTACTGTGTTTGGTGCTGCATCAAAATGCTCTTCTATAAACATTACTGGATTACAAAATACATAGATATGTACATGTTATTTCTGTAAATATTGATTATATTTATTTTTATATTTATTATCTCACCCATTTGTCGTTTCATTTTTAATTTTCATTTGAAATTTCAATGATCTGTGTTATTGTAGTTACTTATTTGTTATTAATTTGTGATGCCATTTTATTTGCTCTGCCGTTTTTTAATTAACTCACTGTTAATTACGTTTTTTTTTTACAGTATTAGATCTTTTATAATGTTCTTTATTTAAGTGCTTCTCAGTTAGAACGGTTTCAACAACTTCATTAAAAATGCATAACAGCACAGTTAATTAATCATGTAATAATAAAATTCAATACAGAAATCTCGTTGTAAATGATTTAAAAGTAATAATTAAGTTGTTGCTTTTCTAATATATTTTACGTTTACAGTGAATAGAAAAAAGGTCGATTTAAACTGCCCTGATGTTAGCATTTTATATTGTTTTATAAGTGTTATTACTTAAATGCATTGTTATATGTTTTATGCGAACTGTTGTGATGAATTTGTTGAAAAAAAAAGAAAAATTTCTTATTTAGAAAAAAAAATGTAAAAAATTAAAAATAGTATAAAAATAGTAAAAATGTCTTAAGATTGTATTTGTATTCATGCAGATAAACAACATCATTGAAAATGTCATCTATTTGATGAATGTTGTCAAAAGAAAATTGTTACAACAAGCTACAAAAAAATAAAAAATAAAAGACAGAAACCAACTATTTGCCTTGCGTTTTACCAGTTCCGTTGACTTATCTACACTTTTTCGTAGTTTGTGAAATTCACAGACGACCCGAGCGCATTACAATAAAATATACACATGGGCAATAATGTACCGGAAAGAAAGACAACGAGCAGAAATCATGAAGCGAACAAATAATTTCGAATATTCGTGTTTTCGATTAATGTGTCCGTCCATGAAATCATAGATAATTTATTTCTCAAATAGAATTTCCGAAATACTTCAAAACAACAGTTAAATACTGAACCTAATCCTCTTACACTATAAATCCACGCATTCTTATGTATTACATCACTTTGCGCTTAAATCAGAATAATTATTAAAGTATATACAAGTATGAACGAGTATCAAATATAAACACGCGATAAACTCACGGAGTTGTTTCCATACATTGGAAAGGAATGGACTATTTTAATGACCAGAAAGTATCATGAATTTCATTTTATGAGACGTGCTCTGAGAAAAGGGGGTTTTAATGCATGTGCAGTCCGCACATGCTAATCAGGGACAACACCTTCCGCCTAAACTGGAGTTTTCGTCAAGAACAGTCTTCCATCAATAACAAATACAATAAAAGCGGGATATGTCGTCCCTAATTAGCCTGTGTGGACAGCACAGGCTAATCTGGGACGACACTTTACGCACATGCATTAAACCCCCTTTTCATAGAGGGAGACTCAGTTATTAATGCAGAAAAGTAACAAAATATATGAGCGAACTGTACAGTCATTTAAATAATGAGGTGTACTTAAAGCGATTTTTCTGCAGTTATTGCTGAATCCGTCATACCAGCAGTGCTCTTTTAGACCCTCACTACTCAAAATGCAAGGACGCTCTGTATGCATCTGAGCGGGTATTTCGAGAGATTAAAGAGACAGACAGACATACAACCTAGTTGCGACACTTAATAGTGTTGTTTATTCTGGATGGTGTTTTATGAATGTTTATGGAATGTTAATAAAAGAAATCGTCGGACCCACATGTTTTACGGATCGAGCTTCCAATCTCTTAAAGCAGTGGAAATACCATGCTCTGTTTTACCAAAGCGATCACGGTATTAAAAAGGTTAAGTTATTTTTGTTACGTTTGTTGTAATTGCCGTTCAAGCGCTTCTGTCGCTTCAAACAAAAAAACAACATCAAAAATAGTTTTATTTTGTTGTTTAATTGTGAGCTGCTGTAAATGCTTTCGAAAATGATTTTTTTATTATTTAAATGCTATTAAAGCTTTAGAATAAATTGATCAGCCTTCTAAAAACTACTTCGTAATGCAATTACAAGCACACACAAATACAGGCCCTCTCCACATGACATATTTTACGATTTGGTATTTGTTCAACTTCAGGAAACAGATCAAACGAAACGCCGCAAACTTACAAATAAAAAATAAAGTACATAGATAAAATTAACCCCATTTAATGCATTTGGAAAACGTTCATCTCAAGGCTTAAAATGTCGGAGCTCTTGGCGGTATTTTAAGAATTCCAACTGACTTGAAATTGGATCACGACGAACAAAAAATTGGCACGAGTTCGATCAACATGTTTTAGAAACATCGCGCGTGAATAAATCGGTATGACACGTAGCTAGCACATATTGTAAGGGAACGGCATGCTTGAAAATATGAACAGAAAAGCATCTATGTTGGAGCCTGATTAAGAGAAGTCATAGTTCTATTCACCAAAAATGACACTATTCAAGAACGCTCCGGCCTTAAAGTAAAAAGTGCATGTCAGTTTACTTAATACTTTATACTGATATCGCAAGTATGTGTTTTAAATGAAAAGACAGAATTTTGTATTCAGCTTTAGCGATGTGTGAATTATAACCCATATTAATACGGTGCATACATGTTAAAGTGCGCGCATATCGGAATGTAAACCAACGCCCGTATATCAAGATATAATTGTATAAATACCATTGATGCACGCTTTGCATTTTAATCCTTAAACATAATTGAGCCTCGCTCTGTGAAAAGGGGGTTTAATGCATGTGCGTTAAGTGTCGTCCCAGATTTTCCTGTGCAGTCCGCTTTTATGATATTTTTCGTTAAAAGAAAGTCTCTTCTTAGCAAGAATCCAGTTTAGGCGGAAAGTGTCGTCCCTGAAAAGCCGGTGCGGACTGCACAGGCTAATCTGGGACGACACTTTACGCACGTGCATAAAACCCCTTTTCACAGAGCGAGGCTCAATAATATTAAGTCCACATAGCAAAAATATGCGGAATCTCTTATATCGAGATATGACACTCATTACAAATGATGCATGCAAAATGCACTGTTATCGTTAAACCTATATAATATGAAAGTTCCCGTATCAAAACCATGCGGTTTCTTGTGAAGTGAAACGGAACAACATTTAAACATTTTAGGCTGTGCATTTTATATTCTCTCACATTTTGTCCATTTTCTAACCGAACGGAAGAACTAATCATTATAGAGTCGAAGGTGAAACGTAATGTGGACCATTTTAACGTAAGTTTAGACGTTAGGCGATCTAGACAAACGTACTGGACGTTTCGTTAAACATTTTACCATCAAGTTACTGTGATACCAATAATATCCGTCGGATAATCATTTTTTGTAGATGTTCGCGTGTCTACTCATTATTGAATTCAAATTTTGCACAAATGAAATTGTCTAACGATTTAAAATCCGAAATAAGAAAGTGTGACGTCATACTTAAGTGACGCAACCAGCTTTGACATGATTGGATAACAATACGCGTTTAAGTACCATTGAATACTAAATGTTTAATACATCTGAATAAGCCCCTCCTTAGTAATAGCTATTTCGGAAACTGAGTTGCTATTTTTAGGTCCATGCGTTTGAACGTGGTGTTGTATGTGTCACATGTATCAATATGTTGGGATAGGTGTATGCGATTTTACCATGCAAACACGCAAAAAAGTATACAACAACCCGTATTTACCCAGCACGGATATGTGAAACAATACTATATTTTCGAGCAAGAAAAATCTTAAAAAAAAATATATTGTTAAATTTCTATAACAATTTATTGGCTGTTGATAAAGGTCACTAAAGATCAAAACCTGGATGAGACGAAATGTGAAACAATACCAAAACTATTATCAGAAACAAATGTATTGTATAATGTTATCTTCTTATTAGAGAACATTATATTAACAGATTCACTGGAATGTATAGATTGCTAAATCGTAACGTAGTAAACCCGCAGTAGACGTTAGATGAAACGTTGGAGCTTTAATGCAAACGTTCGCTGAATCGTACAGAATCTAGAATTAGGAAGTTCACTAAAACTTCCCAAAAAACCATCTGATGTTTATTATTTTATAAACACCGAAACAAACCTATTTACATTTACGCCAAACGGATTAAGTCTAATTTACATTTCATGCGCCGTCTTTTCTCGACTTCTCGATTGTATTATGACTCAGTGTCCTACATATGGGCCAATGTTTACTACTCACAAGGCTTCAATTCTTCGAATGATTGAAGAACTTTCTGGAAAGTTCTGATCACTTCCATAGGCCATGCTCAGTTAACAAAATACAAAAAAATACCGAAAACGTTACAAACATTCGTCTAGACTGTTTCTTTCACCGGAAGTAATACTCACGTGTGGAAGGCAACAGTACGCGGGTTTTTTTTTCTTCGGCCTTACTCACATCAATTTATTGTTCGGACTCTCCTTCGATTCATTCATAAAATCGCATCTATCAAAAGACTGCATTATTGAGGAGTTCGGGCGATTGAGAGATATTAGGTAATAAAGAAATTACTCAGAATAGAAGAAAGCGATAAACGTAATCAAAGATCGATTATCACAAAGTACTTGTACGATATCCAATTGCTTGTCCGGAGAGAACCAATAAAAAAGTGTGTTGCTCTTAAAATACGTTTGAAATATACAATAAACCTCGAGAGCAGGGTGTATTATGAAAGTGGTTCATACTGCAATATAGCAAATTTCATTCTTAGGTAAGCCCCCTTCTCTGTAATAATTGTATTCGTCAGATACTTAAATGGTCTTGTAAATTTGAATTTGTAATGGAGCCAACGTTTCATGGAAGTCCTACGCCTACAATTTTAGCACTTACAGTCCTGGGCGTTTTCTAGTACATGAAAGCCCGATAACATCCTCGTTAATTACCATCGGAATGCAAGGTAATTTAATGCTTTCTTTTCTTAATCCAATATATTAAAATACTTTTAAGAGGTTAAACCAAAAGAATGTTAAGTTCATTTGTGGTATTTAATCCATTATTGCAGAAAACAAGTTTTAAATTGGGATAATCTCGAAACCCGCAGATACTGCGCTCTATGAGCTGACAATCGGCCTAAGATGAAAATACGATTAAAATATAAAATCGTGTAACTATAAATGGAAAGTAGCGAGGTGTCGAGTTATTTTCAAAATTGGTGTTTATCCCTAAAACATGTTAAGGACACTTTCAGTGGTAAACAACTGCCCTTGTGTCCGAAAACCTGGCTCAAAAACAGTATGCTAACCACATTCCATGTTAAGATGATGATAATGCAGTTTGTTTGTTTAATTCATTTGTAGAATTAGCCTTTTAGGCTAAAAATACTTTATTAATGAGCCTTAAACGTGCCCTTTACAACACCCAGCTTCATAATCGTTTATTTAGAACAAAGGTTGTTTCGTGAGAACGAAAATATCAACATTCATAACCTTTGAATGTAAGGACACTTTTATTATCGTCGTCCATAGGTGCCTGTGACACCTGAGTTCTGGCAACAATGTTTTAACAAACACCACGTATCCGTTCACCCTTTTGCAATTAGCCTACGTATCTTTATATTTTTATATCAGCGTTACTTTTGTTCTGTTTCTGCTGAAGTCTAGCCAGTGGCTTGAGGTATATTATATAAGGAAACAAAACCAAGTACCAACAGTGTGTGTGTCTAGCGTACTTTGCAGAGTGTTCCTCCCTGGGCGGCAGGTGCGGCTTGGGTCGATGCTGTCTATGAGCATAACCTGCGCCCATTGTCAGACAACAACTTGTCACCACGTAAACTACTGTTCTGTTTTCAGTACAAACATTTAATTGAGTGTCGCTTTGTGAAAAGGGGGTTTAAAGCATGTGCGAAAAGTGTCGCCCCAGATTAGCCGGTGCAGTCCGCACAGGCTAATCAGGAACGACACTTTCCGTCTAAACTTGATTTTTGCTAAGAACAGCATTTCTTTAAACGAAAAATATTATAAAAGCGGAGAGTGTCGTCACTGATTAAAATAGCCGGTGCGGACTGCACAAAAATCCGAACTCTATAGATCACCATAACATAACACATAATGTATTTAAGCCTTATGCGTAACAAGAATTGGCAGACACCGTCATTTTAAAAGTTACACTAATCAAACTACAAGTTTAAAAAATGGATACGATTTAGGATTTCTAATTTAATAAGCATTTGCAATGACGTACAGAAATCTCGCTTAAAAATTGTTTCTTTAGTTAATTTTAGTTAATGTAACGTCTGCTAAGTATTTGAAGGAACCTAACTAAAAAGGACCTCAAACTTTTTAGTTATTTAATGAATTTATCAAAAATGAAAGACACTCAGTTTATCATACCTAAACAAGTTTAGGGTCGACGCAAAAAGAATCGGTTGGGTAAGTGAAAACGAATGATTTTTAAACGCCTTATCATATCAACAACATTCTCCTCGGCAGCAGCAGCAGCAGCAACAACAACAGCAGCAGCAACAGCAGCAGCAACAACAGCAGCAAAGGCATCGTGACGTCTTTGTTCTTTATCTGTTTTATCATCTCACAATCATGCGTATGCATATACGAGTGAATTCAAAGTTGTTTGAGAAAGTTACATTTATTTCAGTTATGACAAAAGGGGAACTACTCAATTAACTGTTGTATACAAAAGTTAAGCAGAGTTGAACGGCCGCGAAAGACTTCTTTTCACGCCGTGTCTATTCACATCATCGTCGGTATGATAGGATTAACTTGTTTCTTGTATTAAATTCTATTAAATCAAATATTTGTATCGGCAGCCATACCAACAAAGTGATTCAGAATGGCTGATCCAATTAAATATTTACTTTATTACGTTATTTTAGTTAACTATCAACACAACCAAGGGTTTGTAGTATAAATATCACGTATTTTAAATAATGTATGTTAGCAAATATTTGTTTACAGTTTCTCTATTCGGGGTATTTTAGACCATGGATAATAATATTAGTCTAATGACGATACTGTATTATTTATAGTTAGGTTTATAATGTGACATGAGGTGTGACCAAGTTTAATTTAATTAAGCACGTGTTAGTGACGGGACAGATCTATATGACACACTCGTTTCAAAGGATCACCAATGGTACCTTAAGAAGTGCTATTGATATAACAAGTTGACACGCTGTGTTACATTTGTTGTTTTGTTTTTTTAATTTGAAGTGTTTGATATAGATTATGACTAATGAATGAACTATTAAGATTACTCATTATTTATCCGCAACGATTAAGCAAAAACCTTGAGTATGTCGTACTCATTGCGATCTCTACGCGACTAGTGCAGTCAAAAGTGGGACTGTGGGAATGAGGGGAACAAATACAAAGTGTTATGAATATTCCTCTGACATCAACAGTTTCCAAATTAAGATAAAAAATATCGTGTACTTTTAGTGTGTGTAAAAATTCGCATTTACAATCTAAAGCATAAAATTGACCGTTTGTATGCCGATACTACTTGAAACACTGAGTGTAACAGTTAATGTGAATGAACAATAAAATATGCAATAAAGTGAAAAAATCTATGAAAAACATTATATATTGTGAGAACAAGATGTAAAAATCTAACCTCGAAACAATGATATTTATTTAACGAGCCCTACATTGATCCACTGCACCACCACAGTAACTGTCTCTGATTAGATATGTCACCTTACTGTTATTGGTGTCCTTCTTTTTGGACAGTTACAATACATGTAAACGTATAAGCTGAGTTCACGGGCATCGAGAGGTGCTACGTGTAAAATATTACATTTTTTTTCTGATTACTTTGCGTTTTGTGATTAACGTTTGCTAACGAAAACATGTGTATTTGTATGAAGCCTTTGACGCTTTTTAGTCTGTCGTGATCTGAACTCGATACATGCATATGGGTCAGTACCGGGCATGTAATTGAAGACGTCGTCGAGCAGTGCAATCCTTTACCCTGTTTATGAACCCCGGGACTAAAATTTGGAACAGAGCCAACATATACAACGTGGGTTGTTATTCAACTATTGTTGCACTAAAAGTTGAAGTGGTATATTGAAATAGAGAACAAAACGATATTGTATTGTGCTTTGACATTTTAACTGAAAATAACAGCTAGATATGGATATGCGATCCGCGGCAATTTGACACTTTCCGCTTTTATGATATTTTACGTTTAAAAAAAATCCTTTCTTAGCAAAAATCCAGTTTCGGCGGAAAGTGTCGTTCCTGATTAGCCTATGCGGACTACACAGGCTCATCTGGGACGACACTATACGCACATGCTTTAAACCCCTTTCCACAGAGCGACGCTATATTAAATGTTTGTACTGAATACAGAACAGCAGTATACATGGTGACGGGTTGGTGTCCAACAAAAGGCACAGGTTTTGTTCAAAGACAGTATCGACACAAGCCGCACCCGCCGCCCAGGGAGAAACAAACTGCAAAGTACGCTAGACAGGCTGTAGGTACTAATTATTGTTACCTAATGGAATATACCTCAAGTCACTGGCTCAATTTCAGCAGAAACAGAACAAAAGAAAACTTGATATATAGGATCTGACATGTGTTGTCATATCATACCATATTTTATTAAACGAGTTTTAGGAATTTTGCTAGTAAGCGATCCTTTGGCGAGCTTAGTTGTTTACTATCGTGACGTCATTTCATTTTGACGACGTCATTTCACCAAAATAAAGCCTTAGATTGGTAAGTTATTGATTCTGTAGCCAATGAAAACGCTTAAACATGTTGTATTACGTCACCTCCCCGCGAAAATGGCCAACCTCAATATTTACAAGTTTTCAGGAGAAGGAAAAAACTTCATATTTTCTTTAAAAATTACAGAATGAAGCTTAAACTTTGCATGATGACTTTTTAAATGTCCCTACATGTGTCATAATGTTTAAAGTGAGTGTGACTTTTTTTGAAAAAATATGAGAAAATTGTCTAGCTCAAGCTTTGACTCAAGCTTAAAGCGCTTGAGTTAGACAATTTTCTCTTTTTTTTCCATCCGCCGCATTTACTTTGGAAATATTCGCATTAACTTTGGAAAATTTCGCACACATTTACATGGGTATAACTTTGTTAGCCAATTGGATAGGACCTTGGAATTCTTCGCGGGAGAAGCGGGCCGTTTTCACCGTTGCAAAAATGTAAAAACACGTTTTCGCGCCAAAACTGGGATTGGCCTTTTTCGCGGGGAGGTGACGAAATTTACACATGTGTAATATAAAAAAACACGAAATGTCTGTATTACATTGAAAACAAGGTATAGCATGTGATAAATCTAAATATAACGAATTTCAAAAGGATGGGCGGATCCGTGGTGTATGTTAAAACACTGGTGCCAGAACTCAGAGGTCCTAGGAACCTATTGTTGACGATGAAACTGGGGCCGAAAATGCCCGTGCTAAAACTTGCCAAATAGTGATAAGATGGTGTTGTTGTTGTTGTCGTTTGTATGGTAGGCCCTATGTTATACAGGACCCATATTCATCATACCGTACTGAGATTTTTAAAAAAAAGACTGACCTAAAAATATTGAATTGTTCATACATTCAAAGGTAACGAATGTTGCATTTCTCTTTCTCGCAAAAAAAAACCTGTTCTAAATAAACAATTATGCTGCTAGGAATTGTAAAGTCATGTTTTAGACACAACAATAAAGCATGTGTAGCCTTAAAGGCTAAGTCTACAAATGAAAAAAAAACTGCATTATCATCATCTTAACATGGAATGTGATTATATTACTGTTTTTGATCCACGGTTTTGACAGTTTCTGACACAAGGCCAGATGTTTACCACTAAAAGTGACCTTAACATTTTTTATAGTTACACGATGTTATATTTTAATCGTATTTTCATCTTAGGCCGATTGTCAGCTCATAGTATGCAGTATCTGCGGGTATCGAGATTATCCCAATTATCCCAATTTAAAACTTGTTTTCTGCAATAATTGATTAACTAGCACAAATGAACTTAGCATTCTTTTGGTTTAACCTCTTAAAACTATTTTAATATATTGTATTAAGAAAAGAAAGCTTTAAATACCTTGCATTCCGATGGGAATTTACATCGATGTTTTCGGGCTTTCATGAACTAGAATACGCCCAGGACTGTAAGTACTAAAATTGTAAGCGTAGGACTTTAAGCCCAATTTACGCTCAAAATCGACGAATATTTCGTAAAATGTTTTTAAAAAAAGTTAACATATAAAAGATCAGATTTCCTTATAGCAATAGCCAACATTTCATTGCTAGATGTGCTCTGGTAACATAGATTTAACAAGATACACAATGCTCTTTTTTATTTTTTGTGGTACAATATATTTAACACATGTTCATGTACCAATTTAGTGTTCGTGTGTCGAATTAAGAGATATCGTGACGGGAAATTAAAATGCAATATATTGTACCACAAAAAATAAAAAGAAAGTTTTGTATATTGTTAAATCTTTGTAATCAGACCACATCTAGCGTTGACATTTTTGCTATTGCTATAAGAAACACTGATTGTTTATGGGCTAACTTTATTTTACGAAATATTTTACTAAATATTTGTTGATTTTGAGTGTTAATGGGGCTTTAAACGTAAGTTCAATTGCAAGTTCAAATTTACAAGACCAATTAAGTATATGACGAATAAAATAAATACAGAGCAGTGGGCTTACCTTAGAATGAAATGTGTTTTGTTTCAGTATGAACCACTTTCATAATACACCCTGCTCTCGAGGTTTATTGTATACTTCAAACGTATTTTGAGAGCAACACACTTTTTTATTGGTTCTCTCCGGACAAACCATTGGATATCGTACAAGTACTTTGTGATAATCGATCTTTCATTACCTTCAGCGCGTTCTTCTATTCTGAGTAATTTTTCTATTACCTTATATCGGCCAAGTATCTCTGACTCGCCCGAGTGCTCAATAATGCAGCCTTTTGATGGATGCGATTTTATGAATGAATCGAAGGAGAGTCCGAACGATTACTTGGTCTGACTTAGGCCGATGAAAAGAACTCCCCGCGTTTTGGTGCCTTCCTCACGTGAGTATTACTTCCGGTGAAAGAAACAGTCTAGACGAGTATTTGTAACGTTGTCGGCATGTTTTGTATTTGTTGAACTAAGCATGGCCTATGGACGTGATCAGAACGTTCAAGAAAGTTCTTCAATCATTCGAAGAATTGAAGCCTTGTGAGGAGTGAACCTTGGCCCATATGTTGGATACTGAGTCATAATAAAATCAAGAAAAGATGGCGAATGAAATGTTTATTATATAAAACCCGTTTGGCGTAAACGTATATAGGTTTGTTTCGGTGTATATGACAAATATGGACTGCATAGGGTCGTTTGGGAATTTTAAGTGAATGGTTAACTTCTATACATGTTCACAACATATCAGACTTATCTTATAAAAGTGTTTGAAAGTTTGTTATAAAAATCCAAACATTAAAATTGAACATCATATATGTAAGCCTTATGCGTAATAATTTTTGTCAGACAGAGTCATTAAAATGTAGAAATATTCAAACAAAAAAATAAAGAAGGATGGATTAATGATTTGAAGTTTTCTAAGCATATCAACTGACATTCATACATCTCTTTTTAACATTATTTGTTTTAGTTAATTTGAGTAACTTAAACGTTAGGTTCATGAATATGAAAGAGTGTAGCAAAATGGACCGCAACATTTTAGTAACTTAATAAATTGAACAAAAGTTATAAAACACTCAGCCTATAATGTTTAAAAGTTTAGGGTCGGGGCAAAAACGCATAATAACAATCATCAACAACAACTTTCTCCTAAGCAGCGGCGGGATGACGGCATTGTTCTTCGTCTGTAGTGTCTCACCAACATTGTATGCGTATATGCGTCAAACTTGAATATATTTAACCCTTTGCATGCTGGGAAATTTGTCGTCTGCTAAAATGTCGTCTGCTGATTTTCTAAAATTAGCATTTTCTTCAATTNTGTGCTATTTATATAACTTAATGACACTCTGTGTTACATTTGTTTGTTTTTATTTCAATTGTTTGATTAAGATGATGACTTATTAATGAACTAAGTAGTTTAAAATTTGGAATGAATACATTGAAGTCTAAGGACTTAAATTAAAGGTCTGACCATGTCCAACGACAAAGAACAAATATAACAAAGAGTATAGCGTGCATGTGTGTGTGTCCGTCATATTATCGTCTAATGACATCTCCTCCTGAATTGACGGGGAAAATTCAATGAAACTTTACATGAATGTTCACAGGGTGGTCATCTATGAACATCGTTCACATGGTTCGTTAATTATTCTTGTCACAAGCATGTTTTCATGAATAAAATAGCATTGCAATGGGACCCCCTATACTTTTTTAGAATAATTTCTTCTGTGGTCAACTTGGCCCCAAACCCCAATTGAGCCAAAATGTTTCCTTATATGCATATTCAAATGCAAATAAAGGTAAAACACTTGATACAATCTTATCTGTAAACGTTTTGCCCATTGCTGTCATATTTGGCTTCTAGCATCATCTAGACCATTATTGATTTCTAGAGGTACACTAAAAAGTGTGTTTTTTTTCTCTAAAGGCCCCTTGGGTCAAAGCTGGCGACGCCCTTATGGTCACATTTTTTACGTTAACAGGTATTAACGCAGAGAATAAATAGAAATTTAAAAATCTATTAAAAAAACATTAAATATTCTGATAAACAAAAGATGTAGAAAAATCAAACATCGAAGCGATGACATTTGTTTAACGAGCCCTACGTTGATCCACTGTACCACCACCGTGCGGGGTATCTGTTATGTTATTAGATTTGTCGTCTTACTGAAGCGAACGTTTTATTGGTGTCCTTGCTTTTGGACAGTTGCAGTTCATGTAAACGTATAAGCTGAGTTCACGGCCATAGAGAGGTGATCAGTTATTACGTTTTTTATCTGATTACTTTGCGTTCCGTGATTTTAGTTTGCTAACGAAAACATTCTTCAACACCTCAAAAGCGTTTAATATTAAGCCTTTGACGCTTTTTGGTTTGGTGTTATCTGAACGCGATACATGCATATGTGTCAGTATCCGGCATGTAATTGAAGACGTCGTCGAGCAGTGCAATTCTTTACTCTGTTTATGAACCCCGGGTCTTAAATTTAGAACAGAGCCAACATATACAGTATGGGTTGTTATTCAACTATTTGTTACACTCAAAGTTGACGGGGTATATTGAAAAAGGGAACAAAACTATATTTTATTGTGCTTTGACATGTTAACTAAACATTACAGCGATCTATGGATATGCGATCCGCGGCAATAGTGTCTAATGTTATGTCCTTGTTGCAATTAATGAATTATTAAGACAAACCGGTATAAATTGATTATCACGATTGTGCATTTCTTGCTACATACTAACATGTAGATGGGGACCTATATTGTTGCAACTAAAATTGGGAATTAATCAATCCTTCATGGATGACCGATTATCCTTAACCAACGCCTGGGGCTTCTTGATTTGTAACGCTCCCTTACACCTGATGACTGTCGAAAATTTGCTGGCAGGTTATGACAAGTTGCTTTATTAAAATAAGTTTACATAACAGACGAGTTGGTGTCAGTCAATACGAACAGCTTTTGCTCATACCCAACATTTGCTTCAGCCGGTACATTCAGTGGCGACCTTTATAGTTCGCTAGTGCTCAGGTACTAATTATCGTGAACTTATGCACTATACCTCAAGCTGAATGGCTGGGAGCGACCTTTATAGTTCGCTAGTGCTCACGTACTAATTATCGTGTTCTTATGAACTATACCTCAAGCTGACTGGCTGAACTTCAGCAGACATAGAACAAACATGGAAACGCTAAAATCTGAGTATACGTGCACCAATTTCAGAAAGGTGAGCGGATATGTTGTCTAACACTGGTGCAAGAAAAGGGTTCACAGGGTCGATAACCCGCTCAGCCCTAGCTCACGAACTCGTTTTATCAGAAGATATTAAACCGAGGTGCATTGCACTTGGTGCCCCACACCGGGCTAGTTAAAGACTCAGGATCGTCTACAGAGCGGGTATCGTCTTCTGTAACTCGCACTTTTCCTCATAACCCAACTAACAAGTCTTCTGGGTGCGAAGGCCACATGGGCAATGCACGATGCACTCGATAGAATTGTGATAGGACGAATTTACTCGATACATATGTATACGTATGCCGTATCATTAACAGTATATCGAGTGATCACCCTTGAGTCGTCCCATGATGTATATCCGCCATTGATACGATACAATGTAAACAGTGATAATAAATGAGATTTATTATATATTGGAGGTATGTTCTGAGTTTCTAGAGTATTGTCCTAGATAAAGAAGTAATTGTTTTTAATGAATGTACATCTTTTAGAAATGTAAGATTTGTAAGTAAAGATATTTGTAAGTAAAGATGTATAATAATCATTTGTAATTTGGCGCATTTGTATTTGACATATGTGTAAACCCATGATACTTTATGTCTATCCGCCATTGATACGATACAATGTAAACCGTGATAATAAATGGGATTGATTATAAATTGCAGTTGTCCTTGATGCCCCACATCTTAGAACCTATACAACAAACAAAACCCCCATGACAGAATCAACTAAATACATGTACATGCATTCAAAAGGGTAACTACGGCGTATGATTCTTCTAAACATGTCCACCTATCGATGACGATGATAATTGATGCGAAAACTGTACACATAGTGATATGGTCATGTTGTTGTTGTATTTTTTTTGTTGTTTTTTTAATTAGCAGGTTATGTTAATCAGGACCCTAATTCATCAACCCATACTAAGACTTTAAAAGAAATAGAAAAAGACTAACCCCAATAAAATACTTAAAAGTCCATACCTTTAGAGGTTACACATGTTGCTTATGTCACACACACAATGCTTCATTCTAATATCTCGTATATCAGCCACACCACAACCCGTCTTCTTTCAAATAGGTTAATTGATTCAGTTGGTCGGCAGGGTTTTCGTATATCATTTTTATAATGCTACAGTCAGTAACGTGGAATCAAAACCACTTATATTGCACCACATGACTTGCTATAAAACTATAATATTGAAGTACATATATACACTTTATTAAAGATGTGTCGATATTTCGTGTAAAACCCTTTAATATATGAAAGAGTTGTATGTCATTTGAAAGTCAGGTCCCAAAATATGCTTGAAAGAAAGTCAGTTCCAAAAAGAGGGGTTAAACCATGATATGTCCGCATAAAACGAATAAATAGAGATAACAACGCATCGAGAAAATAAAATGATCGTGATTTATGCTATATTGTACTGTTAATATGCGCAACTACTGTTTATAATAAAAGAAAATGATATTCGTAACTCCAAAATATCGAAGGTTTAGTAATTAAACAACACATTTGTGGACGGTTTTCCTTTTATTACCTTTTTATTCCGACGTCTACGATCTTAATAAAAAAAAGAAGGAAGCACAAACACCGCAAAGCCGAAAGGGCGTATTCTTTGATTTTTTTTAAAAAATATAAACGAATAAAAACGACGCAGTTTTGGAAGTTAGTTTCAACTTACATCACTTTAACCCAGTCAGCATGCCCACCCCCCTGTAATACTGCATGGTCATCATGTTTATATGGAATGGCGTAATCATACTGTTTTGATCCATGTTTTTCAGACACAAGGACAGTTGGACCGCTGAAAGTTACCTTTACATTTTTGGGGTATTTGTAAAATAACTCGACACCTCGCACCGTTCCATTTATAGTTACACGATGTTTTATTTTAATCGCAATTCTATCTTAAGTCGATGGTCAGCTCATAGAGCGCAATATCTGCGGGTTTCGAGATTATCCCAATTTAAAAATTGTTTTCTGCAATAATGGATTAAATACCACATATGAACTTAACATTCTTTTGGTTTAACCTCTTAAAACTATTTAAGTATATTGGATTTAGAAACGATACTTTAAAATACCTTGCATTCCGATGGGAATTAAGGTCGATGATATCGGGTTTTCATGAACTAGAAAACGGCCAATACTGCAAGTGCTAAAATTGTAGGCGTTGGATTTCGACGTAAACATATGAAACGTTGGCTCCATTGCAAGTTCAAATTTACAAGACCAATTAAGTATCTGACAAATGAAATGAATAAATTGAAGGGGGCTTACCTTAGAATGAAGTGTATTTTATTTAAGTATGAACCACTTTCATAATACACCTTGCTCTCAAGGTTTATTGAGTATTTCAAACGTATTTTGAGAGCAGCAAACTTTTTTATTGGTTCTCTCCGGACAAACCATTCGATATCGTACTAGTACTTTGTGAAAATTGTTCTTTGATTACCTTCAACTCTTTCTTCTTTTCTGAGTATTTTTTGTATAACCTAATTTCTTTCATTCGCTCGAATACTCAATGATGCAGCCTTTTGATGGATGCAATTTTATGAATAATTCGAAGGAGACTCCGAACAATTACTTGGTGTGAGTCAGGCCGAAGAAAAGAACCCGCGTACTCTTGCCTTCCTCACGTGAGTATTACTTCCGGTGAAAGAACCAGACTAGACGAATATTTCTAACGTTGTCGGCATTTATTTGTATTTGGTGAACTAAGCATGGCCTATGGAAGTGATCAGAATGTTCCAGAAAGTTCTTCAATCATTCAAAAAGTTGAAGCTTTTTGGGGAGTAGACCTTGGCTTAAATGTAGGATACTGAGTCATACGAAATCGAAGTCGAGGAAAGACGGCATATGTAATTAATATAATTTTTAACCTGTTCGGCATAAACGTAAATAGGTTTGTTTCAGTGTATATGACAAATATGAACTGCAGATGGTAGTTTGGGAATTTAAAGTGAATGGTTAGCTTTTAAATTCTAGATTCTATTAATATTCACAAAATATCGGCCTAATCCTTTATTATTGTTTTAAACTTGATGTTATACAAATCTGAACAATATACATAACATTGAACAATAAAAGTGTCAGCCTTATGCGTAAACAGTTTGGGCAGACAAATTTATTAAAAATGCTACAATATCAAACAGCAAGTTTAAAAAATGGATGCGATATTCAATTTTCAATTTAAAAAGCATATGAACTGACATACTGAAATATCTTTAAAAAGTTATTTGTTTAGTTAATTTTAGTTAATTTAACGTCTGCGTAGTGAATATGAAGAAATGTAGCAAAAAAAGACCAGGACAATTTAAGTTATTTAATGAATTTAACAAAAATGATTGAAAACTCAGCTTATCATACATAAAAAAGCTTGGGGTCGGCGCAAAGCAATTAGGAACGGTCGGTACATGGAAATGATTATTCTTTACGCCTAATCATAATAATAATCATCAACAACAACAACAACATCATCATCATCAGCAGGAGCAGCAGAAGCAGCAGCAAAAGCATCGTGACGTAATTGTTCTTCATCTGTATTGTCATCTCCTCATCGGATGCGTTTATTGGAGTCATGACCAAAGGGGAACTACTCGACTTACTGTTGTATACAAAAGTTAAACAGAGGTGAACGGCCGCGGAGTACTTCTTTTTAAGACGTCTCTATTCACGTCATTAACCGAATAATTGGATTAACTTGTTTCTTTTAATAACTACTATTAATCTACAAATATTTGTATCGGAAGCCGTACCAACACAGTAATCCGAAATGGCTTTTCAATTACATGTTTACATAGAGACGTTCTCTTACTCAACAATCCACACTGCCAATGGTTTGAAGTATACATATCACGTATAATTATTCGCAAATATTTGTTGACACGGATCAGTTTCTTTTCGGTGAATTTTGGAGCCTGGTTAATAATAATATCATTATGACGATTATGTATCAATTGAAATTTGGTTTAAAATTAGATTTGGCATGGGGTGTAACCAAGTTTAATTATAGCACGTGTTAGTGACGAGACACGTATGACACCCTTGGTTCGAAGTATAGTCCAGGGTACCTTCAAGACTACAATAATCGGATTTGTTCTGACACGTGTTGTAGTTAATGCTTTGGATTGCTACTTTGTAAAAAACAAGTTTCAATATGTCTTTGGTTATCAATCAATAAACACTGGAAATGTGATGTGTTTTAATTTAATTATACGAATTTTGTATACACACATAATATTGATTCGATAATGATTTGATAAATGTGTGTGCAATTAAAATTAGAAATAAAATTTACTACGCTGTGCCCAGATTTCGTTAGAGCACGAGTAAGTGCATTTCATTTAGATAACATTTGCCGTTTCCTGGTTAGAACCAGCATTCATCGTCTCCATATCTGCCTGCCCGCCTGCCTGCTCGTTCGCCCGCCCGCCCACCTGCCCGCCGACCGACCGACCAATCGATCGGTGTTTTTAAGTAAAACACATCGTTAATCTGAATTGCTTTCCTTTAATGTCGAATTCTACAAGTTTAAAAAAATCTTATTTTCTGAGACCGCAAATCCCAGAGGTTTGGTATTTCTTATGTAAAATTGCAGAGTAGTCTTCTGCCAAGGTTTTGAAATCCTGCCCTTGGAGTCAAAATTGATTCCGCCCTCTTGGTAACTTGTATTGACTTGTATATGAAAAACCTTTTAAAATCTTCGTCTATGTAAACGTATAGCACACTGCTATCATATTTGGTATTAAGCATCAACTACAGGACCACTACAACGTGTATTCCCATCTTAAGCATTGGGTCATAGCTGACGATGCCCCAAGATTTACATCGTTAATATGGACAATCATAATTTTAAAAATCTTCTCTGACCCTGGGAACTGAATATGCCAACTCATGTGGTGGTGTGACATTATCTATATATTTTTGCTTAGCAATATTTGTTTAAATTATTCATCTGTCGTCCATTGTAGCCCCATCCCATAACTCACGAGTATTATAACACAGACCTACAATGTCTTAAGCATGCATTGCGAAATAAAGTGTGTGTTTAGAACACTCTTTGAGAATAAAGGCACAAGCATACTGGTTGTAGGCAAGTTATTTATTAACAACGTAATACTACGCCTAATTTACCATGAACGATTGACCTAGCTTATTGTGCATAAGGTACGTATTGCAATTGTACGGAATCCGGATTGTGCCATCTAAAATCTCGCCCTTCTTTCATCAAGGGCGACACACGACACTCGAAACGATACATGATATTTTGCGCGACAGTCGCGGCGACAAACCATATTTTGCTATACAGTCGCCTATTTTGCGCAACAGTCGCGGCGACGCACGATATTTTGCGCGACAGTCGCGGCGACGCACGATATATTTAACACGATATATCGCCCTTGTGTAAGTAGCCAAAAGGCGATATATCGTGTTAAATAAATCGTGTGTCGCCCGCGACTGTCGCGCAAAATATCGTGCGTCGCCGCGACTGTCGTTCACAATAGACGACTGTCGCCGCGACCGTCGCGCAAAATATTGTGCGTCGCCGCGACTGTCGCGCAAAATATCGTGTATCGCTTCGTATGTCGTGTCTCGCGTTCAAAGGGCGACGCACGGAACACGAAGCGACGCACGATATATTGCGCGACAGTTGGGGCGACGCACGATATTTTATTATTCATGCTGCTGATGATGCGGTTGCTGCTGCTGCTACTGCTGTTGCTGCTGCTGCTGCTGCTTATGCTGCTTCTGCTGCTGCTGCTTATGATGATGATGTTGATGATGATGATGCTGATGATGATTTTGATGATGATGACGACGATGACGATGATGATGATGATGATGATGATGATGATGATGATGATGATGATGATGATGATGATGATGATAATGATGATACGTTGAGAGTCTGCGTCCATCTTTGGTGCACATGCTTGATAAAAATATCCCTTTTTATCTCCCCTGATTTTTTTAAAACGCGACACTCGACAGGCGATATTATAACAGCGATATTTGAACAGTATAATATCGCATGTCGCCGCAACTGTCGCGCAAAATATCGTGTATCGCTTCGAGTGTCGTGTATCGCCCTTGATGAAAGAAGGTCGAGATTATAGTTGGCACTATCCGGATTCCGTATAATTGTTTTGTGGGTAGTACAGTCTAAAGTAGTCATCAGTATCTCCCTAACAAAAGTCCGAGAATAGCGGGAATAAGGGTAAACACAAACATCCGATTGTATACATAAAAGTTTGGAGCTCATCAGAGCGTAACGTGCCCATGGTGTGCTATTGGGATATATTTTCAGTCGTTTATTTAATTTAATCAAGGGGTAATAACAGGGGTATAGAAATGCAAATGCAAAATGTTCTTCTCTGTTATTGCATTGAGCTTTCATATTTGGTATGCAACAAATCGTGTGTTCATTTACAACATTTTGTTGTAATTACATTAAGGATAAAACTGGTAAAACGACTGGGGCCGCGTGATTAACATGACTTTAGCAGCTAAAAAATATTAATGAAAATAACCTTACACATTCTCTGAAACGAAGTGGCCAGTATATGTTATATTTGGTATTTTCTTGAAAACGTTTGTATGAAATTGTACGCATCGAGTCAAAACCCGTAGTGGCACTATTAATAAGGACTTTATTAGCAAACTAAGTTTTAAAAATAATAAATCTCATAAGAACATCACTCTCGTGATCTGTCTAGGACCATCTTTGCTTTCTTGACTGTGTATCTATTGTCGGAATGTGTGTCTGTTTCCCTATTAAAGTCCGCTAATAATACGTATTCCCGTATAAACGGAAGCTAAAATAAAAACATATAGAACGGTAAGATACCGTTTATGTGTTTGCATTACGCATGTCTAGATCTAAAATGCTTGTACACTTCGCTGCCTTTCCAATGAATTAACAAATGCAGAATATGTTAGTTGTACAATGTACACACGGGTGTTATTACTGACATAAGTTTATACTTAAATGACATCCGTCATCATCACTTGTGATCTCCTTCGTAATTCCACCATGTATTCCTTTTAATTTGAAGAATATTTCCTGGCTCATATATACCACCTTCCCAACAAGTGTGTTTTTTTTAAAATCTAAGCTCATCAATTAGTCAACGATCCACCCCGATCACACTAATGAAAAGATGATAGGAGTTATAAATTGATAATTAAATAAAAGTAAAAAGGGTGGTTAGTACCCTGTTATATTAAAGGGACAGCGGGAAACTGAATTGTGTTACATATAACCACCAAAATGTTGACATTGTCATTATTAATATTTTTTATTGCATTATTTGTTATATGTACACACTTAACGATTACAGTTATTAAAAGTACAACAGAGATTTAAGTGTAAGGCATCTCTTAAATGTACGAAGTATATTGTTAACTCTACAGAACAGCCATTTAATAACTTCCAGTATATTCTAAGCTCAAGAGCAATGTGTCACTAAATATGTTACACGAACAAGTACAATGTCTAATACATATTAAAGGGACAACTAATGTAAGTGGCTTAAAGTCTCAACCACATACCAAATTGGTCGCGATAGTAAATATACCTGTTTCCTTTTTATAGTACACCTGAATGTGTTGTTATGAATGTTTGCATTACTAGCTCCTTTCAATATATAGTCGTGTTGACAGTTAGATGTCGCAAGAATATATTTTAGAAATTGACTAATTTCAAACTGGCCAAACGTGTTTACGAAAAAATTAAAGAGATTTAAATGTAAGTTAATAGATTTCTGACATAAAAGTGATCGGCGAATTTACTCGTAGGAGGACCGACTATTGTTGCAAAGTGACCAACCAACTTACTTTACCCATGTTTAGCATTGTCAAACGCAACTCGTTTGTATATCTTCTGTGTTTGTAACCAACTCTCACTCATGAAATTTAGTAGCACAAATAGGTAAGCATTTTAGGACACTAAGCTTGGCGTAATATTTCATTTACAATTAGGCAACATAAGACATGTATTGTTTAGTTTACTTCTGTCTTTACGTCTGCTATTCTTAGTCTTATGTTTTTGAAGTGCCCGCCCTTGTTTTGTATAAGGCTGTTGGTCGCTTAATATGCCTATATTTAACTTAATCTGAGGATGCTTATGTAACATGCTTGTAAATGGTATTGTATATTTCAGCTTGACAATCGAGCAATATCCTTGCACATTCTCCCTGCAAAGTGCGAAATGTTCTCCCACGATGTCTAGCAGTGCAGACAGGAAATTGAAGCCTATTTTCATGGAGGTGTTAATTAAAGCATGTCTAGGTCAGTCAACTGACCCTAAACATAACAGTTACCAACGGCTAACACATTATAAAATAACATATACTTAGCTTCCGTTATATGTCATTATGTACGACATATTGAATTCTTGTGCTAAATTGTTTCCAAATGGTTAAAATGTCTGGTCACATTTTACACGATAATTTTCATATTTTAATCATGTTTGCAACAGTAACACATCTTAAGAGAAATGTATGTCTTGTAAATTTCATTAAGAGACGTTAATTGTAGATTGATGACGGAATTTCTTAATAAACTTAAGCTAGAAAGGACAAGAATGAAGGGGGACCCATTACTGTCGCAAATAGTGAGACAATCATGACTGGGCTTGTATTCGCTTAACTCATGTTTAGACTGAGGCTTAGACTTCATAAATATACAACAGAGTTTGCATATATACAGGCTAAAAATGACGCTTATATCATTTACATATTGGCCTTAACGAAGAATAGTATAACTATATGTGTTAAATGTCTTTCAAGAAGTTTAAAAACAAAATAAGTTTTAAGAATATTATATATATTTAACTTAAGTCTAAGAAAAGGCTGGTGGATACCTTGTTCTAAAACATGTATAACGCGTCAACGCGTTGCTCTGACTTTCTGAATGTGTTTTCCTGTTAGTATATATAATTATTTCCTTAAGGAATTGTCTGTCAATTGATACATCCCAGTTGGCGTTGCAAGGCCATGATGATATGTTTAAATTTTCAACTACAATGTGTAATGTGCACATCTGTTATTCGACCGAAATATAAAGATTCTCCTTGATATTCTGATTGCAATTCACGTTTAGCATTTTCAATGTTGTCACTTATTTTATTAATTTGCTAAAATACCTGTTAACCGTTTCTTATGATTTGCCACAACTGCCTTTTTAACACCAATATTCTTTATGAAACATGTTTAAATGTCCATCAAATTTTACATATAACAATCCTATAAATTACCCTCCGCCATCCACTGTAGGGTGCAACATGTGATATCACTATATCTGAAAATAATGACAGGAAAAAAGGAATTAATTGCTTGGAGGTATAAACTACAGCATGTGTGTGAAAGCCGACCTTTTCCAAATCTGACCGACAATCAAACAAAAGGCTCTGGTAATGAGCTAACGAAGGCATGATGGCATGTCATACATAATTTAAAAATCAGTTAATTTAAGACACCTTTATACCCCAATCAATAGTTTATAGGTCACAATGTCACGTTGAATCTCCATGGCGGGGTCAATGGTTACCTTAGTGACGTAATTCTAACAAACTTGATAGAGGGCCACCATGCATGCCAAATGCCGAAGCGTATGGCCTTGCGGTTTCATTAAAGATTTTGTTTAGTTTTCAATCCAATCATGAAAAAATAACATGCAATCCCAAAGGCGCGGCCTCTAGTCACATAATTCGATCAACATTGAGATGGTACAAGCCAAATACCAAACATTTGGGCCTTCCGGTTTCAGAGGATATTTTTTAATGTTCACTATATTCAAATAAGGTAAACCAGTAACCCGTTGAGCGGTTCCAGTTTTAAGAAAAATACATAATATGAACAAACTTGGTAAATGACAGCCAAACGATGTTACAAACCAAATACACTTCTCTTGGCCATGCGGTTTCACAGGATATTTTCTAAAGTTTTCACTAAATGCATAAAACGTTTACGAGGAATCCCCATAGTGGGGCCTATTGTGACCCTATTGACATGAGTTTAACTATTTCTTTAGAGGATCATCATGCATGCCATAAATCAAACCGTAGGGCCTTTCGGTTTCAGAGAAGAGGATATTTTGGTCTTCACAATATACATACTAGACAAAGAAATTGTTCCCAGGGCGGGCACATTTTTAACCCAAGTAGAGTTGAAAAACCATGAGAGAAGAACAATATAAAATAATATATTCAAACCATTACACATCTGGGCATTGTCGTATAAGAAAAGTTTTCATGTTCGAAATCGATTGTAACCTCCTGTTGACAGCTTATGCAATAAACTGGAACAATATGAGAAACTTTTAACGATTGTCAGCCCATGATTACACCAAGTAACTTTGCTTTTAAGTCTCTATAACTGATCTGGCCCCTGTGACGTGGCCATTTTCGAATATAAGGACGTGATTTGAACCAATTCAGCAGAGGACCACTCGGCGATGTAAGCACTGTATCCATAAATCTCCCATTAAGCATGCGTTTATTTGCCAAACAAACCCATTGTTTTACAGATTCACCATCATTAATGACCTGTTTGAAAACATTCACGACAAAATAAACAGGCATATTTATATTTAAAGAAGTTTGGTTAGAATTGTAGTAAGTACCGTTGTGATTATCCTACTATACACTCTCCGAAGCAATGCTTGGTAAGTTTCATATAATATATATGTTAGTTGTTACTTCAAGTACCGTGTATGTGTCGATATATAACATTTCAGTATTAAATTGAACACCTATTGATACGTTCAATACAAGTGTATTTTTTGCATTATATTGTAATAGTAACATTTTGACTGTTTTCAAACATATCTATATCTGGTATGCCTCAAGTCTGTCTTGTCATATACAGGTCAGCATCGTGAAGGTCATAAGGTCGGAATCGTGTAAAGTGTATTTATACCTTGTTCATGGACAGCCGTCTTAAATTAATATAACATCAATAAATAATATCAATACCATCAAACATTTTCACCCAGACAATTAAGCACACAATGTTATAATCACTAAATATTGAACACCACTGTATGCGACTTCACTGTCACTATCTACTACAGAACTTGTACATAAAAGCTACGTTATGGGATATGGTGACAAAATTACAAGACAAAGTGATAATACAGTGTTATGTTTCACAATGTGTTGAAGACCACATCAACGTATCTTTATAGAAACAAATCTTTAAAATAAATTCGGCAAAAATAATCGATATTAATTAACAGATAATATACTGCAGAATAAAATACAAACACAATCTGTAAAATAATATCTTTTGGCACGCCGACTCGGGGAAGCACCAAACAATACCCGCAAAAATGGCGTAAACGGCGGAAATATGACTGTTCTGACATTTGTCCCCACGTGTGTCATTATAGCGTGTTATTGATTTGACGACCTTCAAACTCGTCATAATGCAAGAACGATACAGCAGAATCCACCTCCATACGTGGCTAAATATAAAGTCCATATTTCCATTAACTGGTGCATGTTCTATATTGTTTCCTGTAGTACATATATTGGTATTCGTAAAAGTACACTGGAAGTCATATCATGACAGAAGCATGATCAAGTATTGGACAGTTTCTGTTTCCGAAATTTCCGTTGAACATCTCGTGTGTACATTCCGTGGATTTACTGTCAATGTACTTGTCAGAGTATGATGTAAGCTAAGCCGGCATCCCGCCCATGCCTGGTGATGATATGCTGTAGTCAACATCAGTAAACATTTGAGCCTCGCTCTGTGAAAAGGGGGTTTAACACATGTGCGTAAAGTGTCGTCCCAGTATAGCCCGTGCAGTCCGACACTTTCGGATGTTATAATACTGTACGTTTTTAAGAAAGTCTCTATTTAGCAAAAATCCTGTTTAAGAGGAATGTTTCGTCCCTCATTAGCTTGTGCGAACTCTACAGGCTAATCTGGGATGACACTTTACTCACATATATTAAACCACTTTTCAAAGAGCGAGATTCATATGTATTACACCGCAACAAACACCTCCGTCCTCAATGTCGTTCAGATACACATTCTAATCATCCAAACGTATCCAAAACAATTATCATGTTTCTTACCAAATGCATTGTTAATACATTTCTATAAAAAAAATTATCCTATGTTCTATTTTAAAGAATCATATAATCTATGTTAAGACTGATGCACGTTTAATTTTAAATGCACAAGACCAAGATGAAACGTTAGACATCTATATGTGTCACGCTTAATATTAATAATGGTTAATAATTGTTTGAAGTTTACGGCGAGATTTTAAAATATTACCTGATCTACAAAACAAGTCAACAGATTGTCAGATTAAAGATGTTTTAACAAATAGCTCTGTTAAGTATCATGTCTTTTTATTAGTCTAATTCATAGTATTCAGAAGGGATCTTTTACAATTTCTGATATTGCGTTACCTTTGAGTACAAAACTGAATCGCCGAAAAGTGGAAAGTTGTTCCCAGAGAAATTAGCTGGAAACCGTTAATCAAGTTAAAAATACACGAAACAAAGCCATTATATCTTTTGCATTTGAAGAATATGTATGTTAACATCACTTTGTTATATCCATTAGCTATTCTTATTTGAATTAACATAAACACACTAGTATGCTCCCCCGATTTTTTTGAAAATCCAAGATGTACAGGTAATGGAAGTTCCTCATGAAACCCAGTATTGTTTGTGACGTAGATGTTTGGTTTATGTGTGGCTCTGACAGGGACAATCAAGTGCAGTATGTTTTTTTTAGACATCAAGTACGAATTTTACCCAGGAAAGGGGCTCGCGAGGCGAACCGGACCCTATCAGCCAATAAGCTATTTGACGCAATCGATCTAAAAAGGTTAATTCTCAAATTGTAAACGGATGTATGGCATAAAATGTGAGAACAGACACACTTTTCATAATGTATTTAATATTTTGTCTAAACATATTGAATCAAATACTCGTCCTTTTTCATAAATTGCTGTAACTGTTTTGGTTTATTATTTGTATCATACAAGTCACAACGATTGAAATTGAGAGGAAAGTTAAATGTTAGATATTCATTCACAAACAATTTTATCTAGACTATTTAAATGCAAAAAAATTAGCAAATATTAAAATATTTGATATTTAATCATGAATTGAGCAATATGATATATACCGCAGGGAGTGGGTGTCGGACAATACTCAAAGCTTTATTATTTCGGGATTACGAGAGTTTAAGACACGCCCATTATTTATTGTTTAAACAAATGCTATTGAATGTGTAGCTTTGCAAAACAGAACTTTTGAAATGACGTACCTCTCCGATTACTCTCGTTTTCATTATGCATTTAATGAAATTATCATGCACCTGTTATAGAATGTGAAGTGCCTGTCATAGAATGTTAAGTAGAGGCATATAGACACAGTCATTCTAGATTTTAATTATGGAGTTAAACTTTATTTGTCTTGTAAGTGGTCCACTTAAAATGTGTGCGGCAAAACTGAAAATAGAAATATAGAAACATCGTGCAATAGCTAATATGTCATTAATTGCTTTCACTGTGAATTCCTGAACACGGGACTACTTTTCATACTGTTAATTGAACATTGTAAGTGCATGTAAACTGTCAAGTCTTCCTTTTCAAATATCATTCTGTGATGAATTTAACTAATATATGTAGCTGGCACATAATTAAACGAATTCCAAACTGAGAAGAAGAGCTTGAAATACATCATAAATGCAGTTTGGAATTTAAAAAGAAATGTATATTTTAATTAACTCGTGGCTTCGCCACCGAGAACATTTTAACCAATCGTTCAAATAAAAATGATGACATTTTTACATATCGTTATTAGAAAATGTAACACATTGACGTCACTAGCAGGGCGTTATTCGTGTACGCCGGGCCAATATAATTATAGGGCCGATTTTCTACATCTGAAAAGAATCCGATCGGGCGACGTCATTTGAACAAAATGGCGTCCACACTCGGCCTTAGCCGCTGGTGACAAAGAAAATTAATCATTAAATCAACGAAACTCGAAAACAATTATACTTCAACGTAGTACACAATTGGAATTATGAAAATGTAGATTATAACTGAAACTTTAGTTTATATCGAGGACACTATTTGAGCTTTACAATGACTCATTAAGCAATTATTTAATAATGGACACGCAAAAGCTCCTCGACCTGCTGTATCTGCAGTGGGCCGATTGGAGACGTTCTTCCGAGCTCTGCCTTTGTTATTGTCTACTCATTCGATAATACAACGAAAACAACAAATATCGTCTTTAAAACGTCGATTGTTTATTTTTTGCAGACATATATCGTTCGTAGAATGATTGTTATTAATAATCAAAGTTTCAGCGGCATACAGTGACAGGGGTCGAACAGTCTTTCTCGGAAGCTAAGGCGTGAGGCCCCCATTCGGTATGGTATTTTTGTGTCATGTACGGCCTTAATACACGAATGGTTGAAAGCTTCACTATCTATACAACGCTTTTATTAATATAACAATGGTATGAAATTTTAATATAACATGTGGTCATAATTCTTCCACAAATTATATGCAAAAGAATGGGAACTATTTAAAGAGGACTGTGATATTAACCCTCCCCGTGTAAAATTTAAGAAAACCAAATTATTATTGATACCATACTGGGGCTCGTATGGTTTGCAAGCAATAAAGAGAAATTTGAGTAATATAAAGGATAATTTTGTCAAATTACTATATCACTATGACGTACTGTGCTTCTAAAAACCTGACCTGCGTCGGCGGTTTCTATTCACCGTATGGAAAACTCGGTATAACCGTCTGCAAACGGAAACATAAATTAGGGTAATAAATAATCAAGTGACACTATTATATCACCGTGACGTACTGTGCTTCGAAAAACCTGACCTGCGGAGGTAGATGTTATTCCCTTATGACAAACTTTTTTAAAACCACTTTTTTTAACCGTCTGCAATCGCGAACATGATATCATGATGTTAATGAGAATAAATTACATGTAAGATTCATTGTTTCTATTTGTATCCGTGTGTACAAAAACAACCTTAAATCGACACAGGCCGTTTGTAGTACCTCCCACAAGGCTACATGTATAATTGACCATAAATATGCATACGTTATAACACGAGTATGGTGTGGGTTCGTATTGGCACACCTTCGGCAGTCATTGCTCGTGGTCAGCCCCAGGTCCACTGCATACGAAGGTATTTACATACACCAGCTTATGGCACACCATTGGTGTGTTTTAATCAATTTATTACATGCCTTACGCATAAGAACTGCATTATTTAGCACCATTTTATAATCTCAGTGTATATGTGTATACGTTATTTTCATTCAAAAAAAAACTTAACATAATGTGACGTCGTCAATGATAAAGATTTCATTCACAACCGATAACGAAGATATGAAAAGTAAAATGTTCATTCGTGTTTTTTTTTGTGTGTTTTTTTTAATTTGTTGCATAACATCAACAGAAAAGTTTTGTAATTAACAAGTCGTGGATTATGGATATAATGTTAAATCACATTTTCATAAATTTTGCGATCATATCAAAACAACAACAACATAATTCTGCTTACACTTTAAGCGTACGATCAACGGCATCCATTTTTTGGTAGGAAACAGTAATACTGAACATTAACCATGCTCTTAAATATTCATTATATGCATCTTTTGACGATTAAAAAGCCTTAAAATTATAAAGCTTACAGACGAAAAACGATTGAATATTTTGGAGAGTTCTGATATTATCGTTATATTTTGTGACATTACGAGGATTGCTTATATAATGTAGAAAATACACCGCTCACTATATGAGCACGAATGGCCGAATGGTTAAAGTGCTAGACGTTTACTTCAAGGGTCAGTGGTTCAAGCCCCGTTGAGGATAACTATGTTTCTATTTTTCTTTTTTTTACTGGAGCTATTAGGTTCAAATGTGTACATTTATTCAATTTAAAACATGTAATGACAAACTTGAATACATGCCAAAATCTGTGAAAAGGTCCCTTAAAAGGAGTCCTCTCTTTGAACACAGGCTCGTAACCGAATTCGCAACACATGCATTGCACACGTGTCACATATCACAAACGTTTGATTTGCAATCAGAATAACAATATTCAAATTAAAAAATCAAACCCCCCAAAACATTTTGAAATTAGTTGAATATTGGTGTAGACATGATTTTCAAGCCTTCGTAGCTTACTGGAATTTGAATCTATCCGTATTTGGGATTAAAAATTGCATCGGCACTCACCTTCTAGTATTGGTTCTCGTTTAGATAAATGTGTTAGTCTGTCATTAGAGCAATGTCTCGGCATGAATGATACTGAGCAGCGAGGAATGGATACTTATGTACTGCATGAACGATTCAAATTAACTGTTTCATAATTTTAAATGAAAATAAATATGTTTGAGACTTTTTATTTAAGAGTTATATTGCTCGTTTACTCACATCACAGAACCGTGCATCAGATCGAATAAAATTTATATGAGATACTAAACAATGATTTATCTTTTCAAACGCCTAATTTTGACGAAATCCGTTGATAAATAAGCGAGAAGTTATGCAAAATGATTGCGTTAGAAGGGCTTTTCATAGTTGGTATCTCAAAAGGTGTCTTTTCTAAGAACACTTCACTAAATACGTATCCAATGTTCGTAGAAGGCGTTCTATGAGAGATAGAGCAACATTCATAGGCAAGATACAGCATTCTGGGGACGTCCTGAGTGGAAAAAGAAAGCAATTGACAGTCATTTATTCTGCAATCATTCTAGCCAATTCTGGCATTGACTGTAATTATTATGACAATTAACACGATGTGGTTAATTTCTCATATGCCATGGTGGAAACATGGGTCTTGTGGAGATGATTTTAGTCAAACATCACAGAGATCAGATAATGTTTTAGATGTGATCAGTTTTGAGCATGGGTTATAAAACGACTGGTTTATTTCTATAGTAGGCGTAGTGCATATGGCTAGCGAACTCGATGACATTTAGTTACCTTTTTTGGTCTTACAGCCGGACTGAGCAGAACGCGAATATGGTTAATATTTCTCATGTTTGTTTGTTTGTATAATGCGAGTAGTCTATCATTGAGATGGGCATCGATTACGACAGCACAATCAAACAAGTTTGTTATTAGAGGTTTTTTATTTTTGTAAAATCATGAGACATTATCAGCCGCGAAAATACTGCAACCATCCTTGTATGTTCAATTTCTGAAAATTGATCAATCGTCCATAGCAAACATATTAACCTTGAATGCGTTAAAATGGTGACGTTATTTTCAACGAAAATGATACCAAAATTAAGCGAGCAGCTAAACCTCGAATTGTGCACTCACGTCGAAGGTATGTTCAAAGTTATCGATATTTTGTCAAATTCATAAATCATGAATTTATACATTATTGCATCATCTTCTCATCGATTTCCGATCCTTCAATGTATTAAAATGGTGACGTTATTTTTAATGAAAATTATACAACAATTTTTGTCCTAAACCTTTGATTGTCTAGGTGCATGATGAATTGAAAAACTCTTTGCAATGTGGTTATTACTAACGTGTATATCCAGTAACGTGGATAGGCGCACATTTAAGCCGAGGCAGGTTAGGTGGATCAGGGAAATGTCCCCTCGTTGTTTGTTTGTTTGCCTTTTCGGTGCATTTGGAGACGACATAATTCATGTTTAAGAACGAAAAACCTAGATTCCTAACATAGAACAAAGCAAATTTAGTATCAGAAAAATGTGATATTATGCATATACTAGTATGGATATCCTTTGGTGAATAAAAGCTAGAAATCAAGAAGTAACGATCGCGAAACCCGATCTCTGATTACAGTAATAAACGGTTGAATATATGTTAAATGCATTATAATCGTTGTCATGTGTATTTTGTGTAATTCTGCATAAATTTAACAAAGATCGTTATACTTCGTCCAACCGTATTGTAGTACCAAATGCGTTCTTAAAATACGGCGACTCGCTACGTGGTACTGACGCCATGCATACTCGCGAAACTCATAAAATATCTATATGTGACCGATGACCATAGAATAGAAAACAGAACACTTTTAATGTTCTTATAATCATTTCAAGTGAGGTCTCTTGAAATCCGTAAATGTGTTTCGTTATTGTCAAAATAATACAGGCATTATCAATGTTGCCAGATTAATTACTGATGCCATGAAACTCCGTATGGAAAGTAATGAATATACCTATGACATCATCAGGTTCTAAAGTTAGATAATAAATATCGTGTACTTTCAATAATAATATTCGAAGACCCCTATATATATTCACTTATGCCAATGGTTGTTGTATAGTTTGTGAAGCACATTTGGCTATTCATTTATTTTTATTTTTGTTCATATTTAAAATTACTTTGTACATTAATCGCATGTTTTTCCTTATTATAGTGTGTACAAATTTGCATTTACAATCTAAAGCAAAACAATAAGCGTGTGTATGCCGATACTACTTAAAACACTGAGGGTTACAGTTAATGAGAATGGGTTATTTGGTTACGTTTACATTTATTATACATACAATAAAGTAAAAGATATATATATATATATGAAAAGCATGAATGTTTGTATTGGTGCCCTTCTTTTTGGGCAGTTACAGTGCATGTAAACGTATAGGCTGAGTTCATGGCCGTAGAGAGGTGATACGTGTAAAGTCTTATTTTTTTTACCTTATTACTTTGCGTTTTGTGATTTTTGGATTATTGACGCAAAGCGGCAATAATACACAGTAGCCAATCTTCAGCCTAATTTGCATATTACTGCAAACTTCGGAGCACTTCTGTCTACGCCGCAGAACTTAACTCTCTGTTAACGCAATTTGATTGGGTGTTGTGAAAATGTTAGTACATGCGCATTGAAAATGCACGGAAATAGCCGATATGAAAATGCACGGAAATAGCCGATCATATCGGCTATTTCCGTTATTTAACGGTGAATAGGTTGTCAAATAGTGCGGGGTTAACATGTACACAATGTCTTGCTAAGCTTTTCTTTTTCAGGATATGTAGTAACAAAATGACAAACCCAATTATTTTTTAACGTTCAGTCTATCTAACATTTGTTCCTCTCTAGGGATAAATGCAACGAATGCGCATGAATCTTTTCCGCGAATTTTTTCCCGCGAAAGATCACGTGACCCACGCTTTCTGAAGACCGAGGACGCCATCTTGTCGTAAAGAAATCAAGCAAAAATCAATACATTCCTGTCAAAAGTAAGTATTTTTGCGGTGACAATTAGTCGTAAGTTGAAGAGTATTGTGTTTTGTATACATTGTGCATGCTATTTATTAATCTTTTGCGTTAGCGTTGCTGCATTTCGCGTTTATTTGTCGAAGAAGTGACCTGGCAAAGACGATGACCATGAAATGATATTTTAAAGCATTTGGGTAATTTAAGGGCTGTGTTGACAATACAGTGACGTTATTTTTGTGAGTCAACACTGCACTGAGACAATGTAAATGTTGGTGAGTTTTCTCACGAGTTGCTGAATCCACAATTTGGCATTAAAAAAACAAACAATAAAAGTCCGGATCATTCAGGCGAAAACCGAAGGCTAAATATAACTGAGCTGAGATCCGGTGTAACATCTGCCACGAATATTCTATATTATTTGATAAAGATGAAATAAAAATGTGAAACAAGTTGCATGTTTGCGTTTCCCCATTTTTCATTTGAAGCTCATCTGGAGACCAGGAGTTATTGCACAGAATTTGACGCTGACTTGCTTGTAAGGGTGCACNCTGAACTCGATACATGTACATGTTATAATCTGAACTCGATACATGTACATGTTATAATCTGAACTCGATACATGAACATGTTATAAACTGAATACGATACATGAACATGTTCTAATCTGAACTCGATACATGAACATTTTATAATCTGAACTCGATACATGAATATGTTATAATCTGAACTCGATACATGAACCTGTTACAATCTGAAAACGATACATGTACATGTTATAATCTGGACTCGATACATGAACATGTTATAATCTGAACTCGATACAGGTACATGTTATAATCTGAACTCGATACATGTACATGTTATAATCTGAACTCGATACATGCACATTTTATAATCTGAACTCGATACATGTACATGTTATAATCTGAACTCGATACATGTACATGTTATAATCTGAACTCGAAACATGAACATGTTATAATCTGAACTCGATACATGAACATGTTATAATCTGAACTCGATACATGAACATGTTATACTCTGAACTCGATACATGAACATGTTATAATCTGAAATCGATACATGCATACGGGTCAGTACCTGGCATATAATTGAAGAAGTCGTCCAGAAGTGCAATCCTTTACCCTGTTTATTAACCAGGGGACTTAAATTTAGAGCAGAACCACCATATGCCATGTGGGTTGTTATTTCACTATGTGTTACACTTAAAGTTGACTGGGTATTTTGAAATAGGGAACAAAGCTATATTTTTTTGTGCTTTGACATGTTAACTAAACATTACAGCGATCTATGGATATGCGATCCGCGGCAATAGGTATTAAACTGAACTGGTATATAACGTTATGTCCTTGTTGCAATTTATGTATTATTAAGAAAAACCAGTATAAATTGATTATCACGATTGTGTATTTCTTGCTACATACTTACATGTACATGGGGACCAATATTGTTGCAAATAAAATTGGGAATTAATCAATCCTTCATGGATGACCGATTATCCTTTACCAACGCCCAGTGCTTCCAAACATAGCGCCTGTTTTATCATCGCACTCTTCCTGATTTGTTTCGCTCCCTTACACCTGATGACTGGCGAAAATCGGCTGGCAGGTAATGACAAGTTGCTTTATTTATATTATAAATTCACATTACAGACGAGTTGGTGTCAGTCAATACGAACAGCTTTTGCTCAAACACAACATTTGCTTCAGCCGGGACATACAGAAGCGACCTTTATAGTTCGCTAGTGCTCACGTACTAGTTATCGTGTTCTAAATATACGCAACTACTGTGTATAATAAGAGAAAATTATATTCGTATATCCAAATATCGAAGGTTAAGTACTTAAACAACAAATTTGTGGACGGTTTTTCTTCAATTACTTTTTTCTTCCGACGTCTGTCAAAAAGACGATCTTGGAAAAAAAACGAAGGAAGCACAAACACCGTAGAGCTGAAAGGGCGTTTTCATTGATTTTTTTTATAAATATATAGTGGCTAACCTGGTGAAAATGCACGCTACTCCTTGGCAAAAACGACGAAAACGACTAACATCACTTAAACCCAGTTAGCTCCTGTATACGCATGCCCCCCACCCCCCCTGTAATACTGCATGATCATCATTTGTATATGAAATGGCGTTATCGTTCTGTTTTGATCCACAAATACAGTTGTTTACCGCTGAAAGTTTCCTTAACATTTTTGGAGATTTGTAAAATAACTCGACACCTCGCACCGTTCCATTTATAGTAACACATAGTTATCTTTGAATCGCATTTTCATCTTAGGCCCATGGTCAGCTCATAGAGCGCAGTAAAACTTGTTTTCTGCAATACAAGATTTAATACCACAAATGAACTTAACATTCTTTTGGTTTAATCTCTTAAAACTATTTTAATATATTGGATTTAGAAGCGCAAGCTTCAAATTACCTTGCATTCCAATGGGAATTAACGTCGATGTTATCGGGTTTTCATGAACTAGAAAACGCCCAGTACTGCAAGTGCTAAAATTGTAGGCGTAGGATTTCAACGTAAACATATAAATCGTTTGCTCCATTGCAAGTTCAAATTAACAAGACCAATTAAGTATCTGACAAATGAAATGAATAAATTGAAGGAGGCTTACCTTAGAATGAAGTGTATTTTATTTTAGTATGAACCACTTTCATAATACACTTTGCTCTCAAGGTTTATTGAGTATGTCAAACGTATTTTGAGAGCAACAAACTGTTTTATTGGTTCTCTCCGGACAAACCATTCGATATCGTACAAGTGCTTTGTAAAAATTGATCTTTGATTACCTTCAACCCTTTCTTCTATTCTGAGTATTTTTTGTATAACCTACTGTCTCTCATTCGCTCGAATACTCAATAATGCAGCCTTTTGATGGATGCGATTTTATGAATAATTCGAAGGAGACTACGAACAACTACTTGGTGTGAGTCAGGCCGAAGAAAAGAACTCGAAAACAGTTTTGGCAGACAAAGTTACTAAAATGTTACAATATCAAAAAAAAAAACGTTTAAAAAAAGGATACGATATTTAATTTTCAATTTTATAAGCATATGCACTGACATTCAGAAATCTCGTTAAAAAGTTATTTTTTGAGTTAATTTGAGTTAATTTAACGTCTGCGAAGTGAATATGAAGGAATGTAGCAAAAAAGACTAGGACAATTTAAGTTATGTAATGAATTAAACAAAAATGATCGGAAACTCAGCTTATCACACATAAAAAAGCTTAGTGCAAAAGCAAAGCAATTAGGAACGGGCGGGTAAGTGGAAATGATTGTTGTAACGACTAATAATAATAATCATCAACAAGATCCTCATCATCATCAGCAGCAGCAGAAGCAAATGCATTGTGACGTAATTTTTCTTCATCAGTATTGTCATCTCATAATCGCATGCGTTCATTGGAGTCATGACCAAAGGGGACCTACTCGAATTACTGTTGTATACGAAAGTTAAACAGAGGTGAACGGCCGCGGAATACTTCTTTTTAAGACGTCTCTATTAAAATCAGTAACGGTATGATTGGATTAAAATGTTTCTTGTAACAACTTCCATTAATCTACAAATATTTGTATCGGAAGCCGTACCAACAAAGTAATCCGAAATGGCTTGTCCAATGATATGTGTACTTTATGACGTTCTCTTTCTCAACTATCAACACTGCAAATGGTTTGTTGTATAAATATCACGTATAATCTTTGTTCGCAAATATTTGTTTAACACGGGTCGGTTTCTATTTCTTTTCGGGGGATTTTATAGCACGGTTAATTATAATATTATAATTACGAGTATGTATCAATTGAAATTTTGTTTAAAAGTAGATGTGGCATGAGGTGTTACCAAGTTTAATTTTAGCACGTGTTATTGACGACCGATCTATCTTACACTCTCTTGTCGAAGGACGTCCGTGGTACCTTCAAGAGTGCTATAATCGGATGTTAATGACACTGGTTTTAATAAATTCTTCATATTGATACATTGCAACCAGATTACATCTTATTTGTAATTAAAAACACGTTTCATTCTGTCAGTGTTTATCAGTCAATAGGAAAGGATTTGGAAATATGATTAATGTTTTTATTTAATGACACGAATTTCGCATCAAAACGAAATAGGGTTGTTTAGTGATTACATATACAAAATAATATTGAGTATATCATGATTTGATAAGTGTGTGATTAATCGAAATTTGCACTTTTATTTACTACGCTTTGCCCAGATTTCGTCAGAGCCAGAGTCAGTGTCTTATAATTACATGACACTTGCGAATCCGTTTCTTGGGTAGAAACAGTATTACTTGTCCCTCTATCTGCCTGCCTGCATATAGGCCTGTCTGCCTGCAAGCCTGCTTGTCAGTCTTCCTTTCTGTCTGAACGCCCGCCTGCCAGCCATGCCAACCGCCCGCCCGTCCGCCCATCCACCCGCCGACCGACCGACCAACAAACAGACCAACCGACCGAACTATTGATCGATGTATTCAGTGAAAACTTTTAAAAGTGCGTAACAATCACTCACTCCAGAAATTTATTTACACGAATATGTTGGTATTTTTTTGACAATTTGCTAGGCGTTATATTTCAGTTACAATTGTGGAGCACAAAACATACAAATGTATTGTTGAATTTAATCATGTCGTTAGGTCTGCTCTTCTTAGTCTTATGTATTTGACGTGTCCGCCCTTGTTTTGTATTAGGCTTATGGTCGCTAAACATGCCTTTACATTTCTTAATCTAATGACGCTTATGTAACATGTTTGTAAATGATATTGGATAATTCAGATTGAGAATCGGACAATGTCCTTGCGCATGCCCCCTGCAAAGTGCGATTTGTTCTCCCGAGACGTCTAACAATGCAGGTAGAAAAGTAATGCCTAGTTGCATATGGTGTTAATTACAACATGTTTAGATCAGTCTACTGACCCTTTACATAACCGTAACAAACGGCTAACACAGGATAAAATTACAGATAATTAGTGTCTGTTATCAGTCATTATGTACGAACAATTGAAACCTTTTGCTGAACCCTTTCCAAGTGGTTTACATGTCTGGTCCCGTTGTATACGATAAAGTGAGACAATCATTACTTGGCTTGTATTCACTTAAGCCATTTTCAGACTTTGTCTTAGACTACCTAACTATTGCAGCAGAGTTTGCATATATATATATATAACAAATGCACTTATTTAGAGTAAGTAGTTTTCACAATCAAATACGTTATTTATTATAAATGTATTATACATTAACGTTAATTAAATGTATAAAACAATAAACTATTTCCTGATTATTTTCAATATTTGAACCTAAACCAAAAACTATATAGTCCTTGGAACAAAATTCCGCATTTTCTTTTGATTTTCAATGGTGTAAACTACCACAACGTATATAGTAATCAATACAGAAGTGCAATGGTCGACATTGTCAATTTTTGGATAAACTTCCTGCTCTTTGTCATGGTAGCATGTTCTTGTTTTTTAAATGCAATGTTTTTCTGTAGAGATAGTTTTCTATGTAATCTATTCCATCAATTATGATGCGTGTATGGGCCGTTTCGGTTGTCATAATGTAGATCGTAGAGGAAAATTATTTGTCTGTTTTACCCGGAAGTTATACAAATCTTAAACTATTGTAAAATTATCATCTGTCGTTGAATGTTTCTGTAATTACAATATGTATTAACAATTTGTTGAAAATAATGTGTGCAATAATTTCCTTCAAAGTATTCTACTTTCACAATAAGTATGTTTGCCTGATACTTTGACTGGTAATCAGTAGACAACTGATGTCTGTGAATTGAATAACTCTTACACACGGTATTCTTGTGGGTCGGCTTTTCTAGTGGTATTTTATTTATGGCCCCTGGCCTTTATTTATCAAAAATCTTGGCGCCCTAACTATGCAATAAAACATATCTCGCTGTATCGATCTATTTATGGTAAACCCCAGTCCCATACAAGCCATGATGGATACGACAGTCCCGGATCGTCGCGGATTCCACCGGATCAAGATCCTGGACTATCCTGAACGATCCGCGGACTTTTGAGAATTTTGAGCGTCGAAGGTCTTCCAAAGACCATCACCCCAATTACAACACGGCATCCACATGGACGAACCCGTACCAACAAGGACAGACCAGGAAGAAACACACACTCAGCACGGTCCGGACGGCTCCGCACTAGCACGGCAGAGGAACGGATAGCCCTGAATCAATTCGGACCAACACGTTATCTGCACGGACCTTCCCGGACCTACACGACAACGACATGGATAAACACGGCAGCGATACGGACCAAACACGATTTGCATCGGACCGACAGTTACTTATGCTTCAGAAGGTTGATTTTCGGTGACTCCATCAATTCGACAGGCCGGTTATCACAGTCGTTGGTACAAGGGCTTCTCATCTGGGCGACCCGGGCTAAATACCCGTTCCCGGTAGAATGTGAGTTTGGTTGATGGGCACGATACCGGACACGTTGGGTTTTTACTCCTGGTACTACGGCTTACCCCAACAGCACAAGACCACACCAATATTGAAATATTTCAGTAAATAACAAAAAGCTGGTTTAAAAAAAAATAGTCCAAAATGTCGTGGGACAAGTAAATTAATTATGTAGCAGTTCTGTTACACACACACACACACACACACACACACACACACACATAGTTACGTTAAAAAGG